>CABHPH010124597.1:0-20508 GCA_902168325.1 Peromyscus nudipes
TGCATGCACGAAGGGATAAAGACAGAAACAAAGAGCATTCCCATGGCATCCTAGACGGTGCATGCTAAAATACGCATGTGTCCTCTGTCATTCTATCCTGACCGCAACTTCTTCTACGACTTTGATATATAACTGATTCCTGTCAAGTAGCCAATTCATTGAAACATAAAAATAATAGCATGTCATTAATTTTCAATGATTTCCAACAACTTTACTATATTAAACATGTCATTACCTACCTGGTTAGCAGGTAATGTGATAACAGCTGAATCTACAATATCTTAATTGTATTGTTTAAATTTTCACTTTGAGTTCTTAAAATGGAGTTCTTTTTTATTTTTAAACTGAAATGTGAAAATATTTCAGTGATACCATAGCAACCCTGACTTTGCTTATCAAGTAGAAAGTTGTGCTCTGACTCAGAGACTGTGCCTGCCCCTTCAAAGAATCACTCTTCACAAGAGATAGGAAGCATAGGACTAGGAGGATCACCTCTGGGAGGTGACAGCTCCTTTTTTGAGCAGCCACAATGTGCGGTCCATCAGTCCACTCCTGAGGGGCTCACTCTTAGTGGCTCCTGGGGGCCACACCTTCTGCCTCTGACTAATCCCTCAAGGAAGCCTCACAATATATAATTTCTACTTGAAGTTTTCATTTTAAGATAATTTTACATTACATAGAGTTGTAAGAAGCAATATACATAGACCCCTTGCACACATATTCTTTAGTTCATCACTCCAGATTCAGTGATGTGCAAAACCAAAATATAATATCACAGCCAGGAAATATGACACTGATAAAGTCAAGACGCGCAGCGTTTCCATCACCACCAATAAGCTGTCGGTGTTGTCATTCTGTAATGATATTAACTTCCTGTCTCTACTACTTCTGTAAACCCTGGTAACCACTAATCTATTTCCCATATCAATCTTTTCCCAAATGCTGTATCATTTTTGACAAGGATGTCAAAATAATTCAATGAGGGGAAAATAGTCTTTTCAACAACAGAGATTGGACCACAAGATTTCCACATTCCAAATGATGAATTTGGATCCTTTCTGCATTAATTGGGTTCTCTAGAGGGACAGAACTGATGGAATTTATATATAAAGTATATATATATATATATATATAATAATCTTTATATATTACATTAAATATATATTAAAAGGAGATTTATTAGAGTGGATTATAGACTGTATTTCAGATAGTCCAAAAATGGCTGTCTTTGGACAGTAAGACCAAGAGTCTGGTAGCTGTCCAGTATGTGAGGCTGGATGTCTCAGTTGGTTTTCAAGTCTATACTAGATTCTAACACCAGCAAAGGATGCTTCAGCAGCAGGATGAACATGCCAGTGAAAGTGAGGGGAAGCAGGCAAGGAGGCAAAAAGGAAAAGCTTCCTTTTATCTTCCTTTATGTGGGCTGCCACCAGAAGGTTACAGCCGAGATTTAGGGTGCATCATAATTATCCAATCAAGAAAAGCCCTCGTAGATGTGCTGATTTAGTTGATTCCAGATATAGTCAAGTTGACAAGCAAAATTAGCTATAACACCTTCCCAGGACCAAAGTGACCTTGCTTGATTATGTACGGGTCCAAAAGTAAAAACAACAAAAGAAAACACAGGCAACGTAGACTTCATCAAAGTTAACACAGGTAAAACTAACTTCATATTTAACAGCTTTTGTGCCTCAAATCATACCAAAAAGAAAGTCCTACATATAGGTCCTACTCCCCCCCCAAAAAAAAAAAGAAAACCAGAAATGATTTTCAAATCAGGTAGCCATTAATAGGATTCTAGTATTTAACATCTATAATGTCAGAAATAAAGACAGTAATCCAATAAACTGGACAAACACTTCTTTACATAATGAATTTAATACAAATTAGTGATACCAAATGAACAGTGTTTCCTTTTTATTTATTTACTTATTTATTTTACATCCTGACCATAGTTTTCTCTCTCTCCTCTCCTCGAAGTCTCTCCCCACCACATCCCTTTTCCCTCCTCCTTCCCATCCACTCCTCTGTTTCTATTCAGAAAAGCACAGGCCTCCCATGGATATAAATAAAACATGCCATATCAAGTTGCAGTAAGACTAAACACCTCCCCTTGTATTAAGGTTGGGCAAGGCAACCCTATATGAGGAATAGGGTCCCAAAAGCCAGCAAAAGAGTCAGAGACAGCCCCCACTCCCAGCGTTAGGAGTCCCACAAGAAGACCAAGCTACACAACTGTCACATATGTGCAGAGGGCCTAGGTCAGTCCCATTCAATCTCCCTGGTTGTCAGTTCAGTTATCTATGAGCCCCTGTGAGCCCAGGTTAGTTGATTCTGTGGGTTTTCTTGTGATGTCCTTGACCCCTTTGGCTCCTACAATCCTTCCTCCCTCTCTTCAGCAGGATACCCTGAGCTCTGCCTAATGTTCAGCCATGAGTCTCTGTATCTGGGACAAACATTTTTAATAGACGTTTCTCTAAATAATCTGCAATTGACCAATTGCTTAAAGAGTGTTTGATATTATTAACCCCTAGTTAAACCTGTCATGAAACCACCACAAGATGCTACCTCATGAACATTAGGGTAACAATGAGAAAAAGAAAATAATGGAAAATGTACATAAGAGAAAGAAAAACTTGAACCCATAATACTTTGATGTGTGATTATAAAATAGTATTGTCCAAGTAAAAACAGATGTTAGGATTAAAGGAAATGATAAGATTAAAATGGAAGGTTCTGGAACACTGAGGAAGTTAAAGAGAGGGATTATGCGATTTCCAAGAGGATCAATCAGGACAGGGCTCTGGGAAAACAAAGGCAATCTTGCCGGGCTCTGGCTACCTCCCACAGCAACTCCCCTGAGAATCACATGCAAGGACACAGCTGCCCTTTCGCATATTCTTAGTTGTGTTCCAAAATTGCTTTTACAAGCCTGTATCATAATTTAATTAATGGCTAGCCGACCCCACCACAACCAGAATATTAGTAACAATTGCAAGCTAGCAGGACTTGAGAGATGGCTCAGTGGTTAGGAGCACAGACTACTCTTGCAAAGGACTGGAGCTTGATGTGTGGGTTTTTGTTTGTTTGTTTGTTTTGATTTTTAGGGACTAATATCTCTACTAGAGTCCCTGTATTACTTCACAAGGACAAGAGACTCCATATCTTCATCAGCATTCAGTACAGTCACAGTCTTGTTTTAATTACTCTAGTACACATGTAGGGATATCTCATTGTCCCAATTTATTATGTCATAGCGATTGACAACACTAGCCATCTTTTCCTGTGACTCTCCAATGATATATCTTTTTTCACAAAGTATCTATCTCTTCAGTATTTTGCCTATTTTTTATGTGGATGTTTTGTTTTGTGTTGTTTTACATTGTAGATATTGGGCCTTGACATGGTTTGTACAGCTTTTCTCCCTACCTATCACTTGCCCATTCACTTTGTAAAGGGTGTACGTACCAGCCTTTTTCTTATAGGCCACCAACCAGCTCCCAATCATGACATGGAGACTTATTATTAGTTTTGAATGCTCAGCCTAGCTTAGGCTCATTTCTGGCTAGCTCTTTTAACTTAAATTAACCTGTGTCTCTTTATTACATTTTGCCTGGAGGCTTTTTACCTTTCTTTTTTTCTGTATGTCTTACTTTCATGCTGTCTCCATGTCTGACTGTCTGGCGGCTGCCTGGCTTCTGGCCCTGGGCATGTCCGCCTGTTTGCCCTCATTCTCTTCTCCTTCTTCTCTAGATGCCTCCTCATATTTATTCTCTCTGCCTGCCTGTCCTTTCTCTGCCTTGCTGTCGACCATTCAGCTTTTTATTAGACCAATCAGGTGCCTTAGGCAGGCAAGGTGAAACAGCAACACATCTTTTCATAAGTAAATAAATGCAGCAGAAACAAATGTAACACACTTTTCCACAGTTAAAGTAATATTCCGAAGCATAAACAAATGTAACACATCTTTGCCTAGTTAAAATAATAATCCACAACATAAATCTGCAATTTTAGTAAGTTATACTTTACAAAATTTAATTTTTTATGAATTGTGGAAAATTATTTTGTTGTCAAGCCCCTGAAAACACTCTCCAAAGTTTTTGACTAGGTTTCTCCATTTTAAAATGAACATTTACATATTTATAGCCATGATCTATCTTCTACACAGTATAAAACATTCCAGTTTTGGTTTGGTTTGGTTTGGTTTAGCTGTTTTGACTGTGGGTACTCCATTACTCCAGTTCCATTCTGAAAGGTTGTCCTTACTCTATGTATTGTCCTTACTCTTTGTGAAGAATCAGTTGGATATGTCTGGGTGTGTCTGTTCCAGAGTTCTTCCTCAGTTCCATTGATATATGTATCTGTACAATGTATCCTCTGCCAACACAGCATATTCATAGCTATTACTGTATATAGTGAGCATCTTATAAATATATAATAAATCAATAATACTTGAAATCAGAGCTATCTTTACTATATATCCTCCTATATTTCTTCTGTTAAGATTGTTTTAGCTGGGGCCAGCCATGATGGCACATGCCTTTAATCCCAGCACTCAAGAGGCAGAGGCAGGAGGATTTCTAAATTCTAGGCCAGCCTGATCTATAAAATGAGTTCCAAGATAGCCAGGGCTACACAGAGAAACCCTGTCTTGAAAAAAAAACAGAACAAAACAAAAATAAAAAAGAGATATTTTTTAGCTTAGGATACATAGTTTCCATATGAATTTTAACATAATCTCATAAACCAAAATAATCTTGCTATGATTTTAATAGACATTTCACCAATCCTGTTTGTCAATTAAGGATAATTAACATATTTACCTTGTATTTTTTTCAATCAGTGAATATGTTCATTTGGATCTTTGGTTTCTTTACAGTGCTTTGTACATCATAAAAGTCCTATATGCAAAATGTTAAATTTAACTTATTCATTCTGCTTCCTTATAATTGGAAATGAAAGCTACACTTAATTTAAATATCTATATGTTCATTGTTAGTATATCATTACACAGCTGGTGGAAGATTTTTCCTCCCTAAAACCTTTAAAAGAAATATATAAATGGATCTGGACACAAAGAACTCTGCCAAGAATTGAAATGTCTGGGGAATTTTCCATTTCTGAAACTCAATATTCTACAAATTGTAAGAACGGACTCTAGGTAACCTATCCCAGGAGGCCTTGCTTTGAAACTTGCCAGTAACTTTAGGTTGGCACTGCCTCCCTGCTTGCCACTTCCTCCCAACGTGGAATTAGATTAGAAAGAATTTATCTTCACAATGGGGACAATTTAGATTAAACCACGGGGTAACTGATCAGTGTCTTCAAATTTCTATAGAGACAAAGGAGGAAATTTTCAGAACCAAGATATAGTCATAGCAGATATGATGACAAGAAAGGCCAGAGAATTTTGAGTTCAAGGCCAACCTGGATTACAGAGAAATCAACAAAAATTGGATTCAGTTGTACCAGCCTTCCAACAGTAACTAAAACTGGAAATTATAAAGAAAAGGTCTTCTAACTTATGATACTGCTTTGGCTTCTACACATATCTTCCTTGTGATATTTCTTCCAGACATGGGCATATTTCAGCAACTTTCATACCAGTTCAACATTAGCACAATTCTCCATATCTCTCAACACTGAGAAATGGACAAGAAAGAGGAAAACTGTGATAGTATGACAGATATCCCAAACTGAAAATGGAATCAGTCAGTAACGTGGAGAGTCATGCATTCCAGCAAGGACCCAATAAATTCTCCTTCTACTGGATCTACTTTATTGGCATTTGTTTCATCTTGTCTGTATGTTATTATGTAACTACAGGAAATGAGAGAAACGGAGATTAAGAGATCACTTCTGTCTGGCCAAACTGTGATAAACCTGTTTGCCTTTATCAATTTTGATGTCCCAGTTTTTCTTTGGGACTGTGGTGGGCTATGAACCTGAACACAGCATTAACATCTGTCCACAGACGTGGAAGTAACTGATATAAAGCTAGCAGTGACCATAGAGTATACGGTGACCAAATGTCTTTTTTCTTAAGGTGAAACAGAAAGACAAGATAATCTTGGGTACTTGACACCATCAAGCTAAAAGGCAATTTAAATGCCAACTTGAGAAAATTTTTCTCTTCAAAGAATGATTTTCTTCTCAAAGGAAATGTAGGCTACATTTGGAGAGACATATGGAGATTTATCAGGAAGGAAAAGGTTTTTTGTTTTGTTCAGTTTTTTTTTATATCTTCTCTGAGAGATACAGTTTGAATTTGATAAAGCTCAAAGGAACAAATTACACCCATTAACTCTGGTATGCACATGAAAGCTTTAAAGACAATCTTTGTGCTGTTTGGTTTTGAGAAGTCATATAAAAGATGTTAATATGCATTCCCTGACTTGAACAATTACCCCTCCCCCATTCCTTCTGTTTCATCAGCTTCTGGTCTCACAACTGAGATCATGAATTTAATGTTAATCTTTTCGCTCCTCACTAACTTGTCCCACTCCTCCTTATATGTAACAGTCGTCACCAGGGCTTTTCTTACTTAGGGAAGCTGGAGAACAGTATTCCTGCTGATAGTTTGATTTTGTCTTAGTTGCACTGCAATTCACAGTCCCAGTGCCACTCACACGCTGTCCTAACAAGGTTGAGATAAGAATAAAACACACACAGTCCATCTGTAAGCTGTACATGTGAACAGTTAAGTGGATCAACAATTTAATCATGATTCTCAAAATAATTTGCAAATGCACTTTATAATATGCAAGGCCCTCTTGAGTATACTTACTATCTCTTTTTCTAGTTCCCTTCCTCTAAGTATCTTCTTAGGAGTATATCCACACTAACCCATAATCTTTAAGAACTAAATATATCAGAAGGAAATCAATGAAGGTAATCCATATATTCTAAACAAGAAATATGTGACCGAAGAAAGAAAGAGACACTAGGCCCACATGTCTCTGATTTTATTCAAACAGAAGAGACCTGCGGCACTGAGGAAGTCTCAGTGGAATAAATGTAGACAGTACCAATGTTGGGAATAGTGACAAAGAAGCAGGGTAGGAACCACCCCAATTAAAAAGATCACAGTAGATCATGAATTCTCTCAAAGCATCACCTTGGAGTTATATTGATTGTGCATGGTGGACTACTCCCATGGGTGTAATGATTAGTTCATATGGAAAGACAATACTTAGTTTGGTGCTTAATTTTATCACTTAACCAGCAGTAAACTCAAGAAACAAACTTAGCAGGAAAGTGACAGTTCATGTTCCTATTTGGACATGTTGTAATGTCTAGGTGTATCAAATAATATTCAGCAAATAAAAAGATTGTAGATAGTAGAGTTAGATGTTAGAAGCCTGTATGTGTGGGAATTCCTGAAAAGAAGCTGTGTTTGCAAAAACTGATTGACCAATTAAAACTTCAATGAAAGATTGGAATGTGTAATTCCAGAACCTAAATATTATCTCAAATAATCTTTAGCCTGCTGAAGAGCCATGTCTTGATCCCCTCTGTGTCTGACCTAGCATCCTGTGACTAGCTAGACCCAGCATCCTGATAAACAGATAAAAACCTTTAGAATGTATTATCTTAAGAAAACCCTATTCTCCACTAATCAAAGGACTAAGAATGCTATCAAATAGCATCTGAGGCCTATAGCTGAGATCTCTCTATCTTGATATAACTTACCTATCTGATGTACCCACTAATGTATTGTAAAGGTGACTGATTTACAACTTTTCTTTGTTGTGTTACTATAGAAAGCTTATGAGATTGCTACCTCATTGGAACATGAAATTTGGGGTAACCTAAACCTCTATCCCCAGGCCATGGTCACTCACATTTGGGTCCAGAATAAACTATCTCTTACCTTTTTTGAGGTGAAAGTTGTATAGAACATATACACCATCACTCTTAGACTGTTCAGTGAGCTAAGGTCTCAGAACGGCTGCCTCACAACACACATACACACACACACACACATACACACACATACACACACACACACACAGCTGAAGAGAAAATGCCATCTGGGAAAGTGCAACTAGCAGCTTCCTGCTAGATGTAAAAGCCAACAATAAGCTGTACTGTAGGAACCCATCAGCAATGATAGGTGTATTTCAAGGAGACTCTAGTGAGAGCAAACCTCTCTTGACACTACATTATGAGACAAGAAACGTCTACTGTATTATATATTGAATATATTATATGTAATATATATTGAAGCTTCTGCTTTATTAGATTTTCATAACACTGCTCAAATGGCCCTAAATTTTAGCTGTCTCTCCCTGCATTCTCTCCCTTGTCCCTCATCCTCTCCACTTGGTCCTCCCACTCCAGTGCTCCCTTCATCTCTCTATAACTATTTTTCCTATTTCCTTTTCCTAGGGAGATCTATCTGCCTCCCCCTATTCCCTTATTCTGTACGTACCTAACCACTGTGGTTCTATGGATTGTGGCTTGGTTATCATTGATGTAACAGCTAATATCCACATAAAAGCAAAAATACCATGTTTGTCCTTCTGTTATCTCACTCAGGATGATCTTTTTCTAGTTCTGTTTATTTATCTGTGAACTTTTTAATGGCTAAGTAATATTCCAAGATGTAAATGTACCACATTTTATTTACCCATTCCTCTCTTGAGGCACATGTAGATTGTGTCTGATTTCTGGCTATTATGAATAGAGCAGCAATGAACATGGTCAAGAGAGTGTCTCTGATTGGATGAAGTGTCCTTCAGGTATATGCCCAAGACAGAAACAGCTGGGTCTTGAGGTAAGTCAATTCCTATCTTCCTGAGAAACCACCACACTGATTTCCATAGTGACTGTAAAGCTTGCTCTCCCACCAGCAATGGGTGAATGTTTGTCTTGCCTTGTCATGACCCACTTTTTGATTGGTTGTTTGTTTCCTTGATGTCTAGTTTATGTGTATTGATATATATTTTTGGCTATTAATCCTCTATCAGATATGTACATGGTAAAAATCTTTTCCCATTCTGTAAGCTGCAGCTTTGTCCAAATGATAACATCCTTTGCTGTACAGAAGTTTTTCAGTTTCATGGGGTCCCATTAATTGATTGTTGTTCTTAGTACCTGTGATAAGGTGTACCAATGAGTTCAAAGCTATTCCCCACTTTTCTTCTATGAGGTTCAGTTTATCTGGTTTATGTTGAGGTCTTTGATCCAGCTGCACTTAAATTTGTGCAGGGTGATAAGTATGAATCCATTTAGATTCTTCTACATGCAGCTGTCCATTTTGACCAGTATGTTCTTATGATCTCTGAATTTCCTGTGTCTATTGTTATTTCTCCCTTTTCATTTACAATTTTGTTTAATTTGGATATTCTCTCTCTACCTTTTAGTTAATTTGTATAGGGTTTCTCAATCTTATTGATTTCCTCAAAGAACCAACTCTTTGTTTCATTGATTGTTTGTAAATTTTGTTTGTTTCTATTTTACTGATTTCAGCTTGGAGTTTATTTCTTGCTGTCCATTCCTTTTGGGTGTGACTTTTTTTCCTTTTTGTTCCAGAGCTTTCAGGTAAGCTGTTACTTTACTAGTATGAGATCTTTCCAATCCTTTTAATGTAGGATCTTAGGGCTATGAACTTGACTCTTAGAACTTCCTTCATTGTGTCCCTTAAGTTTAGGTATGTTGTGTATTCATTTTCATTCAATTCTAGAAAGTGTTTAATTTCTTTCTGAATTTCTGTCTTGACCCATTTTTCATAAACTAGAGAGTTACTCAGTTTCCATGAGTTTGTAAGCTTTCTGTTTTTGTTGATATCCAGCTTTAATATGTGGTGGTCAGATGGGATACAGGGTGTTATTTCAATTTTCTTGTATCTGTTGATTGCTTTGTGTTGAAGCAAATGATCAATGTTGGAGAAAGTTCCATGAAGTGCTGAGAATTCTTTTGTGTTTTGGTAAAATGTTCTGTAAATATCTGTTAGGTCTGTTTGGTTTACAACATCTGTTTGCTCCAGCATTTCTCTGTTTATTTTCTGTCTAAACAACCTGTCTATTAGAAAGAGAGGGGTACTGAAGGCTCTCATTGTGTGAGGGTCGATATGTTATCTAAACTGTAGTAGTGGGGTTTTTTGTTTTTTGGTTTTTGGTTTTTTTTTTTTTTTTTTTTTTTTACAAACTTGAGTGCCTTTGTGTTTGGCAAATATATGTTAGGAATTTTAATGTGCTATTAGAGGATTTTCCTTTGATGAGTATGTAGTGTCCTTCCCTATCTCTTCAGATTAGTTTTGAATTGAAGTTTATTTTGTCAGATAATAAAATGGCTACATTGGCCTGATTCTTGGGTCCATTTTCTTAGAATATCTTTTTTCCATCCTTATACCCTAAGGTGATACTGTGGGGTGTTTCTTGGATGCAGTAGAAAGATGGATCCTGTTTTCACATCCATTCTGTCAGTCTTTGTATTTTTATTGGGAAATTGAGACCATTGATATTAAGAAATATCAATGAGTAGTGTTTGTTGATTCCTGTTATTTTCTTTCTTTTTTTTAATGTAAAACATTTTAGGTACAACTGCAGGAGAAATAATACATAGATAGCTTGAACATAAAAACAGGTTATAATTCAAAAGTCCAGGGTTATTTTAAACAGTAAAATATTTTCCCTGTAGAAAATAGTAAAAATGATAACATTTCCCAATATGTGCTTTTAAGCCAAATGATAGCTGAATTATACATATAAATATTGATTAGATTCTGTTATTTTCTTGTTGTTGTTGTTGTTGTTGTTGTTGTGGTGGTGGTGGTGGTGGTGGTGGTGGTGGTGGTGGTGGTGGTGGCGGTGATGTGTTAGGAGGTATGTATATATGTGGGGGGTGTTTATGTTTCCCCTCTTTTGATTTGCTGGTCACAGATTATTAATTACTTTTGTTTTTTAGATGAGGTTAACATTTTTGGGTTGGAATTTTCCTTCTAGTACCTTCTCTGGAGCTGGATTTATAGATATTTATTGCTTAAATTTGGTTTTCTCATAGAACTAATTTCCTCAGCTATGGTGATTGAAAGTTTTACTGGGTATAGTAATCTGTGTTGGCATCTGTGGTCTCTTAGAGTCTGCACCACATCTGTCCAGGCTTTTAGAGTATCCATTGAGAAGTCAGATATAATTCTAACAGGGCTGCCTTTATATATCACTTGGCCTTTTCCCCTTGAAGCTTTTAATATTCTTTCTTTATTCTGCATGCTTAGTGTTCTGACTATTATGTGTCAAGGAGACTTTCTTTTCAGGTCCAGTCTATTTGGTGTTCTGTGTGCTCCTCGTACCTTGATAGGCATCTCCTTCTTTGGGTTAAGGAAATTTTTTTCTGTGATTTTTGTTAAAAATATTAACTGTGCCTTTGACTTGAGTTTCTTTTCCTTCCTGTAGTCTTACTATTCTTAGCTTTGGTCTTTTCATTATTTTCCAGATTTCTTGGATGTTTTATGCCAGAAGTTTTTTAGATTTAACATTTTCTTTGACTGAGTTATCCCTTTCTTCTATTGTGTCTTCAATCCCTGAGATTCTCTCTTCCACCTTTTGTATTCTATTGGTGAAGCTTGCCTCTGAGATTTCTGTTCAAATTCCTAAATTTTTCATTTCTAGATTTTTCCTCAGTTTGGGTTTTCTTCATTCATTCTATTTCCACTTTCAGGTCAGTCTCTCACCTGGATCACAGAAAGGAGAGATATCTAATAGGAAGTACATCAAGATGCCTGTCATCGGACATCTAATGCATGCATCATAGGATGGCAGGCAGATAACTACCTACCATTTCTAGGCCTTCAGTCCAGCAATGTCCCCACTGCATAACTGGCAGGTAGCACCATTGAATTACCTTTGTTTTGGATATAGTCTTACACCTGGCCTCAAGCTGACTTGACTATGCTTGATTCTCATGTCTCTACCATTTTCTAACTGCATATGTTTGTGTTAGTTAAAGACATTAATGATGACCTCAGAGAACCCAAAATGTATCAATGCCACTAAGGGAAAGAAAAGAAAAAAAAAGAAAAAAACTTCCCTTGGAGTAGTTTTACCAAGAGGGAGCTCCAATCTAAATGTTCTCTCCCTGTGTCTTCTGTCATCTGTGCTTATGGTTGTTTTCTTGACTATCAGAAATCTGTCTGTTGGCAGCAGGTGCTGAACAGGCCTTGTGCATAGGCTGTTTGCCCTAAGTTGCCCTAAGGTGCCCTTTTGTCCTTCCTCTTTTCCTGTGGTCAGTAAGTCACAGGACGTTTGCAATATAGCTATTGCTGGAACATTGTTTCAAGAATCAACTCTCTGCTTGCGGTCTTCCTGTTTGGCTGAGCTGCTGGAACGCAGATGGGAACCTGAGGAACATATCCTGACCCCATGGAGAGTAGGAAGTAGCAGGGTATATAAGGCTGATGGATAGTCAATAAAGGAGTTCTCTTTGAATGACAAACCACGCTGTGTCCAGAGTGCTGTTTAACCTCGGCGTCCCTCGCCAGTTCTCGGTTCCCGGCTGTGCAGGTCGCGGCACTGTCTTTTGTAGGAGTCTGAATCTTTATCCCTGTACCTACATGAATGCTGCCTTATCTATATCTGTGTCTGTGTGTCCCTCACAAGGGGCTTTTGCCTTATATTTATTGAACAATATAGAAAGCACCACATGGGGAAGGAAGAAGGGACACTTTACAGAATTCTCGAAACAGGGTCTTACTACGGATGAAGCTTTACTAGCTCCAACTGACCCAGAAAACAAACAGCACTGCAAAAATCACTGCAGACAGACTTATCACCCTATATCCATGCTGCTTCTGACATGGTGCATGTTTGTTTTATAAGGTTGTTTCAAGCTATTTTCTGTCTTCAACATGTATTACCATAACATACACATATACTTACGTGAGTCAGGAACATGGAGGAGTACATGATTTTAGATTGGAGTTATGTATCATCTTAAGTGGCAAAAGTTGATTACATGGGAAATCCAACACAAGTAAGTTTGGTTGTTACATTGTTTTCCTGAAGGCAGGTTAAAGGAACAGGCTAAGTACACAGTAAGGTAACAATCTTAAGTGACCTCAAGGTATATTATTGAGGCCCAGCAAATGTTCCAGACTCTTGGAATGTAAAAGGTGTTTTCATAATATTGTGTTGCCATGCTTGTTAATAGCTAATCAGCTGCAATGACTCTCTGCAACTGTATCAGCTCTCAGCTCTGCCTTCCATAAGTGACCTGTCAACATGTGGCCTCTTTAACCCTTATGTAGTCATTCTGTACCATGCACATCCACACACTCATGTGTAAAATATAATTTGTTATCTGAGAGCTAATACCAGTAATTAACATTAACATAAAAGAACTTGTGAATGCCAAGAGTGACACTTTTTAAGAGAAATTGTGGTTAGGTGGTAAGCTGGGAGTCAACAAAACTAATTTTGCTTGTCAATTCATTGGTATTCAATATCCTCATAGAATGACACAAAACAGTCCATCTATGTTCCTGCCACAGCACACTCAACAATAGCCAGTTAGGACACAGATTTTTTTAACTATCAGGAAAAGAATGTAAAACAATCATAATTAATACTCTAAATTCTCTGCTGGATAAGAATAATAAGGGAAGCAAAGAGATAAAATCCTCAGATACTAAAATATTAATACAGAGACAAAAGGCCAAAAAAGAAAAAAGAAAAAAAGCCCATGCTTTAATAATCTGACCTTGACTGTCAAGAGTGTGGCTCAATGATGCTTGAGATTAGAGCATAACCCCAAATGACTCATGACTGGTACCTCACCAGAAATGACCATTCTCATCCAGCACGAATGAGGCTTCAATGGACTACTCAACAAGAAGTGAGACACCCACTTCTTACACACAGAACAGGAATAAGTGGCCCCTCTTAGGTATTGTCAAAAGACATCCACTCCCCTCTTGGGACTCCCCTCTTGGGCACAATTCTCTTTAATAAATTTGTCTGCTGTTTCTATCTCTCCTGCAGCATATCACTTTAATTAAAATCCTTGTCTCAATTCTGGCCTGGTAATAACATTTAACCTTTAGCTAATTGTTCCCAACTTGGCAAATGAGGATACCACTAAATTTCCAGGATCAAAATTAGGGGCTTCTCACCACCTTCAAAAGATTAAATTTCAGTAGATAAGAGTTGATAAAAAGGACCTAGGGACATTCAGTGTTGTCTCTTAAAAAAGAAAAAAGAAAAAAAAACAGTTAGACTAGCTCCTGTTTATCTTTATCTTGGAGGAAAGAAACATGAGCATGTAAGGATTTTATGGGAAGGACCATGGGGCTACAGTCTGAGTGGGTGGGAGAAAGGTCTTGGATAAACTGCTTAATAGGGGTTATTGTTTAAGATGAATTGTTTGAGATGGGTTGTTGGGGTTAAGAAGTTTATTAGAAGGGTTATTTATGCCATGGGCACACAGATAATAAGATAATAAGGTAGGGGCTTTGATGAGTTCAGGCTCTGAGGCAGGAGTAATAGCTCCTCCTTTAGGTCTCTTAGAAGATTTTACCACCTGTAGGCAACCTGCACCCAGGCTGTCTCTGATACCACAGATGGCTAGAGAAGAGACAGGGAGGGAACTGTCACTACTGGCAACCCTTTGATGTCCTGAGACTGGCAATCCCACTAGAGAAATACAGGCACAGAGGGAGTCTTTCAGGAAGTGACAGGCTCACCTGCAGGCCCTGGGTGCCTGTAAGCTTCTGTAAGACCCGGAAGAGAAAAGACTGCTGTGGGTTCTGTGGTTTGAGCAGCTGTCTGGGCTGGACTATAGTATCAGTCCTCACAAAAGTCTACATGGACCTTCTCTTTAGCCAATGGGATCTGGGGAAGGAAAGGGGGATGAACTGTAAAGGAGAGATTTAAAGGAGCTGTCGTCACAACTATTCATGTATTAAGTGGCCAAAATTTAGAACAATGACAATTCCGTGTCTTTCAAAGAATATGTAGCAGCTAATACTTCCATTCACTGTTGTTGCTTCAAATGGTCCAAGTTGGCAGACAGTCTGGCAGTTTCATAGCCAAACATAAGTTTCCTGCATACACTGGCCATCTTGTCCCTAGGAATCCACTCAAAGGAGCAGAAAACATGCACATCAATGTTTACAGCAGCTTTACATAAGGCTTCCGGGACTTCAACATAATCAAGATAGTCTTTAGTAGATAAATATAGAACCAATAGTCAGGGTTTTTTGCTGAAAATCAGTGACTTCTCGCTTGACCCATAGGTAACTAGGAGCAAGATGAAAGCCTCGAGTCTGTGCCTTCATTTTGTATCAATTACCATTCCTTTGAGTAAGTAGGAATGAGAGTTGCCAGAAAGAGGCTGCACTTTCCACTGAACCTTCTACGAGGCTGATTAGCTGATTAAAAGTTCAAGGGAGGTGGACAGGAAGTCCTGCCCCTAGCTGAGGACCATTGGTATCTGACCACTACTGGAAGAGGCAGAATACATTTTCTTTAAGGATGTGGCCCTGACAGTTGGACCATGCTCCAATAGAAAACCAAGCACCTACAAGTAAATGGACAGCATAAGTTGGACTTGGTGTTTTTCTTTTATTTATATATATATATTTTTTTGGTTTTTTTTTGTTTTTTTGTTTTTCGAGACAGGGTTTCTCTGCGTAGCTTTGCGCCTTTCCTAGAACTCACTTGGTAGCCCAGGCTGGCCTCGAACTCACAGAGATCCGCCTACCTCTGCCTCCCGAGTGCTGGGATTAAAGGCGTGCGCCACCACCGCCCGGCCCCTTTTATACTTTTTTATATTTTTTCTTTTCTTTTCTTTTTTTGGAAAAAAAGACACTGAGTTTGGTGAGTAAGGAAAGGATGGATCAATGACGAGTTTAAGGGAAATATGATCAAAATATATTGTACAAAATTCTCAAATATCTAATTTTTAAATTTACTAAGAGAGCTTTGATAACTGTGGAGGCATTGGGATGTTGCTGGTCCAAAGCCTAACTATAGTTACTATATGTTATTTTTAGCCACCTAAATAATCATCCCTTACCTACCTTACTCAACATCTTATAACTAACTTAGGAGGCTGTATTAATCACCAACCAAAAAGATAAGGGTGTCATCAAATGTATTGAAATCTATAGCTGAGATTTCTTCAGCTTTGCCATAGCCATAACCACCTTCTTTTTTTTCCTTCTTTTTTATTAATTTACTTATTTATTTTACATCCTGACTACAGCCTCCCTTTTCCTCCTCCCATCCCACTCCCTCCTATAAACTACTCTCTGCACCCCCTGACCTCAGTCCATCCCTCCTCCATATTCACTCAGAAAGGGGTTTGCCTTCCATGGGCATCAGCAAAGCATAGCATATCAAGCTGTCATAAGACAAAACAACTTTCCCTGTATTCAGACTGGGCAAGGCAATCCAGTATAAGGAATAGGTTCCCAAGTGCCAGCCAAAGCACCAGGGACAGGCCTGCTTCCATTGCCAGGAGTCCCACAAATAGAACAAGCTACACAATTGTCATATATATGCAGGGGATCTAGGTAGATCCCATGCAGACTCCCTGGTTGTTTGTTCATACTCTGTGAGTTCCCAAGATCCAGGCTGGCCTTTCTGTGGGTTTTCTTGCTATGCCCTTGACCATGCTCCTCTTGCAATTCCTCCTTCCTCTCCTCAGCAGGACTCCCTGAGCTCATCCCTAAACCTGTCTCCATCAGTCACCAGATGAAGGCTCTCCGCCAAACAGGGAAGTCACCAATCTGATCACAAGGGATGGCACATTCAGGCTATGCACCCACTGCTGCCAGGAGTCTTAGCTGGGGCCATCCTTGTAGACTCTTAGAAGTTTCCCTTGCATCAGGCTTGACTCCATAAAGCCCCCATTTCCAGTCATCTTTCTCAGCCCTCTCCCCCTGCCAACTCCCCAATCTGATCCCTCAAATTCCCGTGCCCACACACACCCAGTTCAACCAGGAAATCTCCTCTATTTCCCCTTCCCTGGGAGACTTCCCTGGGAGATCCATGTGTCCCCTCTTGGGTCCTCCTTCTTACCTAGCCTTTCTGGGTCTGTGGATTGGTTATCCTTTACTTTGCAGCATAACCACCTACTTAATGCTTACACAAACTATTTAAAAAGGGCCTTGACTTAGGACTATCTTTGTTCTGTTAACTATAAAAACTTCATGAAACAGTGACGACTTAGATCCTAGAATGTGGGAAAATCTGAATCTGTCTCACTGAGCCTTTGTCACTCATACTTGGCTTCATAATAAACTATCTCTTATCTCTTGCCAGACAAGAGCTGTGGTTCTTTGCATGGATAACTGCTCACTTCTGCAATAGGCAAGTTAACCAAGGAGTTTAAAACGATCAGTGAAACCTAACCTAGCTGGTCCTTCTTCAAGGCTTAAGGTACAAAGACAAGAATAAGATGCATCTCCTCGCCGACAGCTTTTACAAAGTCCTGTTCTCCAAATGGGGCTAACAACCTCCAGTCATCATCCTAACTCTTCATTCATCTGAATTCCAGGAACCTTGTAGGCAGGTTGCCCCAACAAAAGATCATCCTCAAACAACCTGGTAATCCTGGTTAGTCCCTTGAAAAATACTATCTTCTTCAAAGCACCTCACAGAACAAGAGCTGGGGTAATGATCAAGCCAACCTCACAGCTCCAAGGCTGGTTCATTGGGCATTCCTCTCTGCTGCTACTCCGAGTTCTCTGCTGAAAGCTAAAGCTCAGGGAAATGACTTAAAAGGGAACTTAGATTCACTGAATCCCTTATCCACAACATGCTCACATTTATTAAATCTTTCTCTGTTCTCACTATTATTTGTCTCTTTAATTGGCCTGTTGGGATGAGTGGCTGAGCTAATTTTATTGGGAATCCTCTGAGAGTCTGGGCTTTTGCCATGAAACTCCAGAAACAAATGATAAACTAGGGCACATCCAGAAAATGGAATAGTTATCAGCCCTTAAAAGAAATAAGCCATGAAGAGACATAGAGGAACTTTAAATGTATATTTCTAAGTAAAAGAAGTTAATCAAAACTATTGTGTTCTGTCTAGATCCAATTATATGACATCCTGGGAATGTCATATAATTGAACATGGGAAGTTTGGGGTGATAAGAGCTTCTACTTTGACTGGCCTAAGAAGCAGGTAGGCTAACTGCAGATCTTCACCTCTCCTTCTGTTCCTCCAAATCCAATCCCCCAATCTCATCTTCAGCTCCAGCCTCCTGCCCTCCACTACCCACATCTCCAGTAGATCACACAGATCTTACCCTCCTAACCTCTCTCCTCCTAGTCTTTATCCCAGCCTTCAACTCCATCAGGCCCTCCCTGGGAACCCACAAGCCACTTCTGCCAAGAAAACAGGTAGGCTGAACACAGATCTTCACCTCTCCTTCTGTTCCTCCAGATCCAATCCCACGGTCTCTAATGCAGTTCTGCAGCAGATCGACTGCTGCAGCCTCCCTTCATCCCTAACCCCATCTCCAGTGGACCCCACATACATTCCTGTCCAAATGTCCCTCTCCCAACTCAATTTATTGCTGTATCTCTGTCCCAAACTCCAACAGGCACTCCCTGGGAACCCATAGGCTTCTCTGATCAGGGAGGTAAGTAGGCTAACTCAGATCTTCACCTCTCCCTCTATTCCTCTAAGGCCAATCTACTAGTCTCAGACCCTGCTCTGTAGAAGACCTGCTATGGCTTCTCCTCACACTCTGCCCCTATTCCTAGGAGAATGAACAGATCCTAGTGAAACACCTGCTTCCCCTCAGTCTATGAACCCCTGCAGCAGCACCCTCAAGATCATCTCCATTCCAAAGCATCAGCTCACAATACCCATAAACATGTTTTACCTGGAACCGCACCTATCAGGACCCCAGAAGAATTTCCTACCAGGAGACACAGAGCCACCACACTCTCCTAAAAACCAGAGAGGAAATAGAAATCAAGGGACAAAACACCCACCCAGCAAAGACAATACCAGTTAACAGCACCTAGAATTGAAATTTTCCCAAGCCCAGATGTCTAGACCCCCAGCAAAAAAGTACAATGACAGGCAGGACAATATGTCTCCACTAAAGTCCAGCAACTCTACCACAACAGGCCCTGAGAATCACAGCACAGCTGAAGCATAAAACAAAGATCTTAAAATAGCCATTATAAAAATATTAGAGACTCCAAAAAATGAAATGAATAAATCCTTAAAGAAATCTATTAAAACACAAACAAACAGTGGAAAGAAATGAAGAAACCAAATCAAGACCTGAAAATATAGTAAAGAAAACCCAAACTGAGGGAAATCTACAAATGAAAAATCTAGGAACTCAAACAGGAAGCACAGAGGCAAGCCTCACCAACAGAATACAAAAGATAGAAGAGACTCTCAGGCCTTGAAAACATGATAGAAGAAAATGTATAATGTATAATGAAAACACGATAGAAGAAAATGTATAAACACAACAAATCCTGGCCAAAAAAATCCTGGAAATCCAAGAGTAATATGAATACAGGAAGGAGAAGAAACTCAAGTCAAAGGCACAGTTAATATTTTTAAGAAAATCATAGGAGAAAATTTCGCTAACCTAAACCCAAGAAAATACATGACCTAAGTAATCCCAAACCAGGAAATCAAAAGAGGGGAAACAAACTACACACAACAACAAAATAACAGAAAACAACAGTCAATCGTCGCTGTATCTCTCAATATCGATGATCTCAATTCCCCAATAAACAGACAAAGTGATGTGAAAACAGGATCCATCCTTCTACTGCATTGAAGAAACACAACACAACAGCAAGGAGATATCAACTCAGTGTCAAAGGATAGAAAAATATACTCTAAGAAAATGGACCTAAGAAGCAGACTCATGTGGCCATATTAATATCTGACAAAATAGACTTCCAACCAAAACTAATTTGAGGAGATAGGGAAGGATACTACCTACTCATCAAAGGAAAAATCCACAAAGAGCACATTAAAATTCTTAACATCTATGCCCCAAACACAAGGGCACCCAAGTTTGTAAAAGAAATATTATTACATCTTAAATCACCCATTGATGTTCACACAATGATAGTGGGAGCCCTCAGTACTCCACTCTTGCCAAGAGACAGGTCATCTAGTGTAGATGAATTTCCAAACAGTCTTATTAAATAAGAAACACAGAGCCATATACAGGGGTGACAGTTGTAGAGATCAGAGAAATAGTGAATAGCCACCACTAACCTTAGCTCACCATACCGCTGTAGCTTCCCAAGTGAACCAGCTTCTTCCAGTCTAACCTGAGCCTTTATTGCCTTGCAGTTCTACTTTCTCATTGGATCTAAGCCACCTCACTTCCTCATCACTGCCTGTCTATACAGACCTCCAGGTCTCTATGGTTGGCACTGGGATTAAAGGCATGTGTCACCACACTTGGCTGTGTCCTTGAACACACCAAGACTCTGCCTGCCATGTGATCAGATTAAGGGCATGTGCTACTACTGCCTGACTTTTGTTTATGGATGGCTATCTTTGTCCTCT
>CABHPH010124598.1:0-16996 GCA_902168325.1 Peromyscus nudipes
CAATTTCATGAAATATTCATGAGTATGTATAAAAATAATAAACCTATTAACATATTACTAGTGGTTAATTAATGGTCAATTACTAATGGGTAATTAAATATTTTTTCAAATTTTTCTAAAAGGAAGATGTATGTGAGGGGGCACAGTAAAGAATCACTGAAATGGCCACTTGGTAAGGTTAAAGGGAAGGATCTTACTGTGAATAAGAGAGAGAAAAAGAAAGAAAGAAGACTGGTTATGACCAGGAATGGGGGGCAGAGAGTGACAGAGACAGAGTGTGAGAGACCATAACAAGAGTTAGGGAATGGAGGAGAGAGAGGAAGATGAGTAGCTGGGAGGAAGGAAGGGCCAAGAGGCTAGTGTGGACTTGGAAATGTGAAACAAGCACCCTGAGTGGGAACTGAGGGAGCCTGAAGGCTAGTGGGCTCTGCCATCATGTCCCTTCTGCCAGAGGCAAGAGAAATGACTCCTTTGGCAGATGGGAACCAATTTCACAAGTTCCTGTGGAGTGCTGTCTTTTTAACTGCCAGAAATCCTTCTATAGTCCAGCTTGAGGTCATTTCTAGATCTGTGGACATCCTGAGGCTTGACAGATGGTAACACTAATGATAAGGAAAGTTTTTAATACGTGAGAGGAAAAAAAATGCACGTGTTGGCTTCAGTCAGGGTGTTAATTTGACAAAGGAAAGAAAGGGGTATGTTGGAGGAGATGGTCTGGTGAAGCTTCCTCTACTAATACGTGTCAAGGTTAAATGCTAACTTGGAAGTTTTCACAAAGAAGTGTGTTTGTGGTTTAATATAATTGTTTTCTCAGCAGGTTTTCAGTGAAAGTGATGTTTTTTGTGTGGGGAGTATATAAAAAACAGAAGTGTAGCCCGGCAGTGGTGGCACACGCCTTTAATTTCAGCACTGGAGAGGCAGAGGCAGTTGAATCTCTTGAGTTTGAGCCCAGCCTGGTCTACAGAGCAAGTTCCACATCAGCCAGCGATACATAGAGAAACCCTGTCTCAGAAAAACAAAAATAAAAATAATAATAAGAGAGAGATAATCCCAGCACTCGGGAGGCAGAGGCAGGCGGATCTCTGTGAATTCGAGGCCAGCCTGGGCTACAGAGTGAGTTCCAGGAAAGGCGCAAAGCTACAGAGAGAAACCTTGTCCCGAAAAACCAAAAAGAAAAAAAAAAGAAAGAAAAGAGAAGTGTATACTGTTAGAAACTCAGTCCCATTTTCTGTTAACTGAAGACAGCATGGCTCCTTTAGTGAGAAGTGCTGTTTCACAGTGTGGGTCCGGTCTGTGCTGTGCAGGGCACCCAGAGCTCTCTTTTCTTTTCTCTTATGGGACATGGTAGGTTCCTGGGGATGAAACTCAGGGCCTCACAGGAGGTAGGCAAGTGCTCTACTACTGAGCAGCATCCCCAGCCACTCAGCAATAATAAATCACTTTTGGTATTATTTTTCTTTGGATTGGGTTTTTGTGAGTTGGAGACCTTTTCACGGAAAGTAGAGCCTTGAGAAATGTGAACCAGGGTTACTAAAGAAAAGCTAAAACTATTTCTTACTTGTTCAATGAATTAAAGAAACCAAAGTATGATTTTTTTTCCCTCTAGTAGCAAATTTGCTTTGTTTTTAATCACAAAAATATTTACAGTCATAGTTTAGAAAGTCAGAGAACTTCAGGGTGAGGCTGGCGGTGTGCTGCTTCCCGTCTGTGAGCTGACTGGTTCTGCCCATGCAGGACTGGAGCAGTGGCACTCCTGGTTGTGGAAAGAGAGCCTGTGGTGTCCAGCTTGGAGAACCCTCTTTGGCTGTGTGCTGGAAGTGGAAGACACGGTTTGCTAGGTATCATTCCAGACAGTGGGGTTCACTGTTGCGCCATGGAGCTAGACTCAGCCCTCTGTTAGAATGACTGTTCCATATCCTACCCGTTAGCCTTGTGATAAAGACACTCGATTGTACTCTGTTTGCCTTGTTTTCCTCATGTATGAAAGAGTTGTAAAAAATCCAAGACTTGTTGCTTAAATATTTAATTTTCATCACTTAACACTTCATTGAGATTATGTTCTTTTTTTTATTTTAAATATATATATAGGAATTACTCAAGGTGATGAGGACAATTGATGACAGAATAGTACATGAATTAAACACTACGGTTCCAACAGCTTCCTTTGCAGGGAAAATTGATGCCAGCCAAACCTGTAAACAACTTTATGAGTCTGTAAGTGTATTTTTTGAGTCTCTCTTTTGTGTTTCTTTGATATCTTTCTTTGCAGACAAAATAAGAAGTTAATTGACTTGTATCTGAACTGTGAAGAGCTCATGTCATCTTTAAGTTTCCTTGTGGACACTTGAAGGTTTCTACAGCCCCAGACAGTGTGTGGCATAGGCACAAATCTGAAGAAATGGTTGTAAAGAGTGGGAGCAGAGTTGTTTTGGCCTATGCATGCATGGCCTTTTGCTTAAATAGACAGTATGCATGAGATAACCACAAGGACCTTGAAACAGTCAAGACAGGAGTGAGAGAGAGAGGACTTGAATGAATGAATACCAAGAGGCCAGGCAGCTAATGGCAGGAAGAGTGAAACACACTTTTTATGTCAGGAATGGAAGTATGTGGCAGAAAGGCCAGAGAAAGCCACAGATACTAATAAATCACCCTTCCTAATGTTTTGATGCCTCCAGTGTGGAGTTGCTCAGTACCTGCTTGCATCCTCTTTTGAATTTGCAAAAGCAGAAGGAAATGATGGTGTAGCTGTACTGTGGCTTGCTGCTGCCCTCCATTAAGTTGGAAGTTAAGTTCAAATGGCTCATGCCTTTTTATGTTCTCCCCCACAAGTTTACTGTGTGGATTTCTAGTTAGAGGAAAGCCATTATTTAAATCTACAGTACAGTTTTCAGGTGTGGAAAAAAGTGATTTTGTGGACAGACTTAATCATATGAATTAAATTTAGAACACTACCTACCGGCATCTAGGTTTTGTTGTTGTGGTTGTTTTTTTAAGTATGTCATTCTGTTGAGCAATCAGGTAAATACGGTGGTTTTAGGAAATTGGATGATGTGGTGGTTAATAAAGATTTAGTCACTGTGAGTGAGGGTGGGTCCAAGTCCTAACGTACCATGAGATGTTTGACAGTTCCCTTGTGTCTTGGTGTCTCTGACTAAAGAACTAGAAATATGTGATCAGTCTAGGATGCTCTCCTCCTTCCTGCTACCTGTATGATTCCCTACTGTTCAGTTCTTCCCATTTGCAGTCTTCTGTTAGCAAACTAATTGGTAGTATCATGCTTAGCAACATGAATTCTAGGACTAGATCAAACCTCACATCTGCTGCTTCCTAGGCTGGTGACTGAGCATTTTGAATAACTTCTTTTTGCCTCAGTTTCATAGAGTTATAGAGGATTAGTGAACCAAGAAAGCACTGGTCTATGTATTTTAATATGCTTGCCAAAGTCATTATTATTGGTCATTATTTGATTTTAAATAACGTTGCTCTGGAGATGGAGGCCTGCAGAGTGCCCAGCCAGTAAGAGCCACTAAGAGCTTTTGTTGAGTGTTGTCTCTTTCGAGGAGTCTGGAACATCCAAGTTGCTGCTTGTAGTCTCCTGACTTACGTTAGCTCCTGGTCCAGCTTTTGTGACTGAAGAAAACATTCGCGTTCCCTAATGGTGACCCTTCTTTATAGGAAAGGATATAGGAGCTCATATAAAGCATGAATTTAGAAACTCTAACCTCGAAAGACTCCTCATAGTAAAAATTAGATAATTCCACAGGTGTGAGTGTAAGAGGACCTTGAACCGTGACCGTTACACATTGCTACCCAAGACAGATGGAGAAAGGCTGTTTACTGGATGGTCACTCTAAGAAGGGGTTATTAAATCATTCTGTCAGCTCTCCTTGCAATCAACATACAAAACTGATGTAACCACTAATGTGTGCCTCCGGTTTTCTTTATCAGTACTTTAAATTTTTGAGAAGACCTTTGATGGCATAGTCAAATAACATTCTTTATGTTTCTTTGCTGTAACTAAGATATTCTCCACATCACTTAGTGCACAGCCTCTTCCCCTTGTTAGCAACCTGAGACTGAAAACAACCACAAACGACAGAAAGGAGAGACTAGCAGCAAGTGTCGGGGAGGGTAGATGTAGTGTCCAGGAGCACAGTCAGGGAGTGGCGAGCAGAGCAAGGACAGGTGCAGGTGGCCGCAGGGAAGCCCAGCTGGGCACTCAGGAAGGAGGAGCAGGAGTCCTGGCCTGGACTGTGGAAGAGAACAGCCTAGCCTCGTCCTCTGTCTGTGCCTTCCCAGGCTTTCCCTCTTAACCTCCTGTTAGGTGATTTAGCTAATCCAACATATTCTCTTCTAGAGTTTCAATTTAAAACACTTCTGAAGTCGCGGTTTTTTTCTAATACTAAAATGTAACAAGTTAATGTGATTTCTTTCCCTCTTTTCATCCTTTTGTTCTTTTAGTTGATGGCAGCTCATGTCAGTAGGGACAGAGTTATAAAGAACTGTATAGCCCAAACCTCAGCAGTAGTAAAACATCTCCGAGAAGAGAGAGAAAAGAACCTGGATGACTTAACGTTATTAAAGCAACTTAGAAAAGAACAGACAAAGGTAAGTTGAGCAGACACTTTTTGTGTCGAAGGCAAAGATTTCCCAAACGTAGCCTTCAAAATAGAGTTTTAATATGCAAAATTTCAAGTAAGTTATGGTTATTACTTTTAAAAATGACCAGGACAGGGTTGGGAGAATGGATAAATGGATAAATTATTTGCTTTGCAAATATGAGAACCAAGGTTTGGATCTTGACAACCTCTGTAAAAAATTGGGTGATAAGGGCCTGGAGAGATGGCTTAGTGCATAAGAATACTGGCTACTCTTTCAGAGGACCCAAGTTTGATTCCTAGCACCCACATAGGCTCATAGCTGTCTATAATTTTGGTTCTAGAAGATCTGATCTCCCTTGCTGGTGTCTGTGGGTACCAGGCATGTACATGGTATACAAATATGCAGACAGAATACCCATATACATCAGATAAATTAAACCACCACTACCACCACCACCAAAACCTGGGTGGCATATCAGCCACCTGTAATCACAGCCCTCCAGAGGCAGACAGGAGGCCCCTGGGCAAGTTGGCTAGCCAGACTAGCTAGAATTGGCTAGAACCAGGTTCATCCAGAGACCCTGCCTCAGTGTTGTCTAGAAAGGACATATGTCATAAACTTCAGTCTTCCACTTGAATGTGCACACTTGTGTACACACACACACACACACACACACACACACACACACACACACAAATGCACACATGTACAGGAGAGATGGCCAGAAGAGTAATGGCTTGTTATCAGGTGGGCTTTACATCACACTTAGATGTTGTAATGCATACTTTATAAACAGATGCAGTATAGCAGCTAGGGGGAAATTAACATGGAATTGTATTTTATTTCTATTCCTGTGATGTTTCCACTGTTAAAGACAAAGCATCAGTGCTGACCAACCCCATATCAGAAGCTCTGTGAAAAACATCTGTGCCTGCTTACTTGAAACATTTCTTCATGAATTTGAATTTGAAAATATTTACCTCTTTCATTCTGTAAGAATCTGCTGAAATAGAATACAGATTTCTTAAGCTCTAGCTATTGCCCTTTTGAGCCATAAAAACATTGTACTAGTTGAATATAGTCAACACCTCAGTGTGATGTCCACCCAACTCTGTAGACAGCAAGGGTTTTGGCCCCTCTCTAGATTACCTTTCTACACTTAACAGCATCCCTGCAATGTTTTTACTTCAGAAAATACTTTGGTCCAGCTCAGTGGTAGATAAGGATGCCTGCTGCCAAACCTGAAGACCTGAGTTTGATCTCTGGAACCCACATGGTGGAAGATGAGAACTAATTCCCATAAATTGTCCTCTGATTGCCAGATCTGCTCACTATGGACAGACAGACAGACACACAAACACACCCCACACACTAAATGAATGAATGAATGAATGAATAATAAACAAGTGTAATTTTAAAAGTCAAGTGCTCACTCAGGGATATGTGTAAGGAAGCTTTTTCCCCATGTAGTACAGTTAATGAGGCAGAATCATTGCTCTGTAGCCCTCGTTTGTGGCTTATCAAGAAAACAGTTGTGCTTTGGTGTTCTGGGAGTCAGTTCTAGGACCCATCCTCTGCCCAGCAGGGAGATCAAAGTCCACAGATTCGAGAGTCCCATGTGTACAGTGGCTTAGTGTTTGCATTAACTTCCTCCCTTCACCCTCGCTGGTATTTTAAGTCATTCACAGACTGCTGACAGCAGCTAATACAGAGTATTCATGTTTGCTACATGGGTAATTCTCCCCCAAAATATTTTTGACCCCCAGTTACTTGAATTCATGGATTATACCGAGAGCGGACTATAGTTTATTACATGGAATACATTGCCATCCTTTTTTTAAAGGGAGTTTTAGGTATCATTGTAATTTCATGTAATTCCAAACTTAAGAGAAAGGGTGCAAAGCAATGTAAAGAGCTCCCACACAGAAAGTTCACCACGTTCCCTTGCTGGTGACAGCTTTACAGTCTTCACCTTCCCTCCCGCTCACCTGTGTGCACGTGCATACTCTCCTCTGGAGGATTCCGAGCACTTGTTAGATATGCTGTTTCTTGTTTTCAGTTATTACTTGTGTGTGTGTACCCTCAGAGGACCACTTGGAGAGGTGGTTCTTTCCTTACAGCACTTGGGTGCCTGGGATTGAACTCAGGTCATCGGACTTGGCAGCAAGCACCTCTGCCCATTTGGCCATCTCACTGGCCCCATTGGCTATTTCTCAATAACGGGGACTTCTCTTACGTGACCACCGCACGATTGTCAATACAGTCGTCTACTTAAGATAGCACAGTGGGCAGGCAGCTTATCGTTCTCGTGGGTCAGGTGACTGAAAAGGCCATATGGAACGTGCTTTTTTTAAAGTGGTTGTAGAACTTGGTTGGTGTTTGTTTAGCAGATGTAACCAGCTGCATGGGGGCACACAGCGAGTAGGCCAGGCTGTTGTGCTTTCTCAGTTATTCTGCTAAATCAGTGTTTCCCTGGAGACAGCCTCCACCCTGTGTTTGTGTCTCTCTTGGTCCATGAATACGGCTTAGGTCTCTGTTCCATACTTGCTTTTCCATCGGGCAGTGATTGGTATCTCCAGATGGTGAACTTGTTAAAATAGCTCTTGTCTCACCCCTTGACAGTCAGGATTATTTGTATGTTATTTTATAAAATTGGTCAGGGTCTAAGTTGCTTTGAGATTTCTATTTCTTGAGAGCGTGACTGCAAACCTGTCCTCCACTATCAGGAAAGGTCATCCTTTCCAACTAATTCATCAGCTTAACTAGTGAAGGAGGAAAGGGACACAGGCTGAGCCATCCAGATAGCCCAGTGGGTCCTGCCTGGCCAGGAGTGGTGTGAACCTGCAGCAGCCATATTGCCCTTACATCCTGGATTTCGTTAAAGATGTTGACAGGGCTTGTGGGGCAGGACGGCTGAGTCATATAAATCAGAGTAGAGCTACCCTTGCTAGGGAAGTACAAAGCTCAGCTAAGCCCTGGTATTCAGGAGTGACTGTGTCTGTTTGCACAGCACTCACATCTGCCCCTTTGCCCTCAGTGCCTGGAAGGCGTGGCCACAAGGATGCAGGGAGGGGCATTGGAAGCAATGGGGAATAAATGTAGGGTCTGCTTCCCAGCCAGTAGGGCACCCGTGAGTAGCGCTGCAGCGGGCAGGGGAATGCAGCTGTGTATCTTCCTGTGTGGTTATGGGCTCTGAAAGAGGGGCCTTCAGATGTGCCGGCTCTTCCTCATCCGCTGAGGATGAGGGACACCAACTGGCATCTCTAGTCACAAGCTAGCGAGTGGTTAGGATTTAATAACCTTTAATTATCAAACATACCATCTTTAAGACTCATCTTCCACAAACTTTGTACAACCTACTCAAGCCTTTTATATGTTAGGGTTCCTGTTTTTATATTTTCCATTTAGGAAAATTCCAGTCATTTTCTTTTACTATATAAAATCCTTTTTATCTAAAACAATCTCATCCTCATCCCATCCGCCTTTTCAAATATGAGCTAGTTTATTCTGGAGCTAAATATGAGTGCCCATAGCCTGGGAAACTTGGAGCTAGATCATCCCAGGTTTCATGTTCCAACATGGAAGCAATTTCATGGAGGTTTTTTTTTGGGGGGGGGGGTGGTTTGAGACAGGATTTCTCTGTGTAGTTTTGGTGCCTGTCCTGGATCTCGCTCTATAGACCAGGCTGGCCTCAAACTCACAGAGATCCTCCTGGCTCTGCCTCCTGAGTGCTGGGATTAAAAGCGTGCGCTACCACCTCCTGGCTCATGGAGTTTTTAAAGTAATAGAACGAAAAAAAGTTTTTTCTTTGTAACTTTTCTTACCGAAAGTTCCCTCAGATTTACCACCTCCTTAACGTTTTTCTGACCTACTTACTGTTTCTTCTTTAAATAAGAGCTGAATCCAAATTATATATGTGGCACAATGTGGCAAATTAAGATTATCTGTGCCCTATTGGTATCAAATTTCTGGTGTTTTTTTTTTTTTTTCTTTTTCTTTCTGTTGCTCGTCTTAGGCAAACTTCTTAACTTCTTGGACTTTATAGTACCCCCTCCAGGGGTGGGAGTCTTATGGAACTTGGGAATTAGAAGTTTTCCATCCCCACAAGCACCTGCAGAGATGTACCTTCAGCGGTCAGCACTCTTTGTAGACAAGAGAGGGCAGAACAGAGCCGGGAAGCTTGCTCACATGCTAGCCTTGTAACCGCAGTGGTGGGTGCAGAAGATGTTTCTTGTCCTTGATGTGGCAGTGGACAATGGGAGGCCAGGTTTTTGAGTGCATCTCGCTTCTCCATCATCCCATATGTAACACCGTCAGATTGGGAGCTCCAGGTATCTAGCAGGCATCAGCCGGGGAAGCCCCTTTGAGGCAGTCAGCTGGAGTTCCCATTAGGAGTCCCAGGCAGAGCAGAGTGTCCCCAGTGACGCTTCCAAGTGCAATCAGAGATTGTAACAGGTGGAGATAGCCTCACCAGCTGGGCCCTCACAGCCCAGCAGGAGCTCCCTGAGGAAGCAGAGGCAGTCTGCTGCTGGAGTTCCCAGGGAGCTTTCTCTCCACGGCTCAGCTCCCCACTCCCCACTGCAGGCACTTTTCTGTCCTGAGATAAGCAGTGGTGGTCCTTTAGAAATGGTTTCCTTTCAGTTGTTTTCAGGGAAACGGTTCACTCTTGGGCTGCTTTGCTGTTCTTTCTCTCCCTGTCAGAATTGGGCAGGCCAGCCCATTCCTAGACAAGGGGCCTTGGAGGATGGTTACCTTGAGATAGACATGCTGGGGTCTTAATTGTGGAGGGGTAATGCTTCCAGGACCAATGTCTCAGAGAGCTCAAACAAAAAGGACAATTTACTAATGTTATTACACGTGCTCTTCTAAATGTTATTTTATCTTCATATTGTATGTGATGGATGTGATGTGTGTGGGTATGATCGCCTGTGCTGGTGTGTGTGAGGCCAGAGGTTGATGTATTCCTCAATCACTTGTCCACCTTACTTTTTAAGGCAGGGTCTCTTACTGAACCGGGAGCTTGCAGTTTTAGCTAGATTGGCAGGCCAGCAGTTCCCCAGGATCTGCCTGTCTCCACCCCGCCCCCACTCCCCAGCACTGGGGTTATAGTTTTAACTCTTCACAGTTCAGAATTTCTGTTTTTTTCCTTTCTTACAGTTGAAATGGATGCAGTCAGAACTAAATGTTGAAGAAGTGGTAAATGACAGGAGCTGGAAGGTAGGAGATAATGTTGGTTCTTGTAGAGAAACTGGACCAGCAAGGGACAGCCAGGGGAGGGGCCAGGAAGTGCAGGACCGAGAACCCCAGCACACTGAGGGTGATGGGTGCTGCTGACTTCTGTGTGGAAGCTCTACAGCTTACAGGCAGACAGGATTCTGGGACCGACTACAGAACGGAGTGCATACATTCTGTGGATCTCCCAACACTAATTACGGCATACATATATTCAGAGTTTTTAATTGTAGTTAGCTGAGAACTTTCAAAGAAGTTATTTGTTACAATTAGCCTTTTGTGCAGTTACTTTTCCCAAAACCAGAGTTGCTAGCATTATTCTGCAATTGTGTCAGTTAATATTCATTGAGTCTCATAAATGTAATTACACAGGGAACATTAGTGGAGAGGAAACACTAAGATAAGGAAGTTCCGGAGAAGGAAGGAACAGGCGAGCTGAGCTCCACCACACTCTAGCTGGATCTCTCTGACCTTAGAGACCAGCTCCTGGATACTGACCAACATCTGACATTTAGTAACTGTTTATCTCTTCAGGAGTTTTGTTGCAGAAATAGTTTTGTTTCAAAATTTTCACACACACAAAAATTAATCATTAAGCAGAGGTGATGTTTTGGCATCTTGGTATATAACCGTCCAGCTTTTTTTTAATGCATGTTCAGACTTGTTAACTGTTTTTAAAAGTCATAAATGAAATCATCTTCTACCTACTTGTAGCCAGTGTATTTCCTGTGTCATTAAATAATTACATCCTCCTTTTAAAAAAGTGCAGCATGTGAAGGCATGAATAAATTATGGACTATAAATTGGCTGCTTTATGGCATTTCTTTATCCTGTCTTCCTTGCCAAAATGTAGCCTATACTTGACATTGCATCAGCATAGGGCTATGCTGCTTAGAAGATTTTGGCAATGTTTGTCTATGCATACCTTCTCTGGAAAAGTCATAAGTTATTCTGGGACTATGATGGGAGAGGGGGTCTGGTGAATATCTGGCTTTAAAGAGCCAGTCCAGAGGATTTCGGTGTATGGAAAGTGTGGTAGATGGTAGAGGGAGTGAACAATTTTGGATTTGATATCCCAAGTGTTTCCAAGACACTCAACTTGGAAACTTGGACTATACTTAAGTATCAAGAGAGAATATTCTTCTGTGTGTCATTAGCCCACAAAAAAATCAAAATTTAGCCAGGCATGATGGCCTGTAACTCCAGCACTTGGGAGGCTGAAGCAGGATTGTGAGTTTGAGGCCAGATCGAGATACAAAGTAAGTTCAAGACCAATATTAACTACAAAGCACGACCTTGTTTCAAAAACCAAATTCAAAACAAACACAGTTATTAAAGGGTGTTTAATAAAGGTATTACAGTGGCCAGGTGGTGGCTCACACTTTTAATCCCAGCACTTGGGAGGCAGAGGCAAGCAAATCTCTGTGAGTTCAAGGCCAGCCTAGTCTGCAGAGCAAGTTTGAGGACAGCCAGGGTTACACAGAGAAACCTTGTCTTGAAAAAAAACAAAGCATAAGCAAATAAAGACAAAAGGGTATACAGTGAACACCTGCCTCATGCTCTGAGGTCTTCCACATGGAGGGGGACATACTTACAGATGCTTATGTCTTCTCTTATATTGAGTGTGTCTCCTTTGTTGACAACAGAAGTATTCTGTATGTATTTTTCTTAACACACATCAGAAATCTTTCCATGTAAGAATGTTAACAACTTACAATTTTTAAACCTTTTACTCCTGTGAGTGGCCCTACCAAGATTTTTATGTAGCATATCCCCATTTAGTCATGGGCATTCTCTTAACACTTACGTTGTTTCAGATTTTAGGAAGCAAGGTGAACAAAACAAGAAATACATAAATTCACATAATTTAGCAGAAGACAGGTCCAGCCAGCAAATGGCCGTTGAAATTGTCTAGTCATCATGCTTAATTTGGTGTGCTAAAGAAACTTACTGTTTCCTGAGCCTATTGACCTAGATGAGATGGTAGCATCCTCCTAACCTATGATCTGGATTTACATCCTGGTTTATACAGAATGACTGGATGACTTCTCTTTCTGTTTGAACATCGTAGGTGTTTAATGAGCGCTGCCGAATTCACTTCAAGCCTCCAAAGAATGAGTAGAGAGAGTTTTGTTTTTGTTTTTTGTTTTTTTTTTTAAAGACCTGGTCATCTCATCAACTAAGCATGACAGATGTCAGCAGGGCAGGCTCCCGAGGATGGTCTCCGAGCCAGAAGGCCAAGGCCTTTGGTTGACTTCAGCCCCTTTTAGCCAGGACCTCAAATCTAATTCTCATAATTATAAAATAATCAATTGCTATTTTATACTGATTCTGTAAAAATGTTTTGTAACTATTAAAATAATTTTCTGACTCCGTGTACATACTTATTTGGTGACTTTGCAAGTTGAGACAGCAGGCTGTTCAGGTCATTGTGCCTGCTTGAGTTTCACAAATGGATTGGTATGGATGTGGACCTCTTTAAAGGGCAGAATCAGGCTGGAGACGGGGTTAGTGGTTAAGAGCACTGGCTGCTCTTGCAGAGGACAGGTTTGATCCCAGCACCCGCACAGTACTCACGACTGTGTATAGCTCTAGTCCCAGTGGATCTGATGCCCTCTTCTGGCCTTGGTCAGTACCAGGCACACATGTGATGCACAGTCATACATGCAGCCAAAATACCCATGCTTATAAAAAATAAAACGAATCAGGCTGGATCCTATGCAAACAAATTCTGATTTTTCTTTTTAAAAAGGGGCATTGTGACAGGTGCCTGTAATCCAATCCCTTGGGAGGCTAAGATGGGCGTATTACAAGTTTGAGGACAGCCTGTGCTGTAGAGTAAGAACCTATCTCACAAAACAAAAACATTTGAGTCAGGCTGTGGTACTGCACTCCTTTAATTCCAGCACTAGGGAGGCAGAGGCAGGTGGATTTCTGTGAGTTTGAGGCCAGCTTGGTCTACAGAGTGAGTTCCAAAACAGCCAGGGCTATACAGAGAAACCTTGTCTCAAAGTACAAAACAAGAGAAGAGCATTTATCTAGTTTTTGCATATAAAACTGCTTTGGGCTGGAATTGTTTTCTAGACAGTTTCCCATGGATACAAAAGAGAAGCATCCATGGAAAGGGGTGGATGACTAACACGAGCCCTGTTGTTGAGTAGAGGGCTCCACCAGTGAAGGAAAAAGCACATGGTAGTGTGGGGTATTAGCTTTTGGAGGCCACAGAACAGACCGTCACAGCTTTGCTGCTTAATGTCATACTATTAATATTTGCTGTGTCACAGTCCTATGCTTCCAAAGTCCACACAGGTTGGACTGGACAGGGTTCTTTGCTCAGGGTGTGGGAGCTGAAATCCAGCTTGGAGTGAGACTGGCGTTTGTCTGAGTCCCCAGGGAACACTGCTTCTGAATTCATTGAGCTTGGTGGCAGAGTGTAGAGTAAAGTGAGTTGTAGAAGCAAAGTCCCTGTATACTTGCTGGCTGTGTGGTACCATTCCGCCAGAGACCACCCGCATTTCTCAACACATGGCCCCTTCCGTCTTCACACTGATGCAGTCTCTCTGACTTCCTTTTGTGCCGTGAGCCAGACAAGCTGCCTTCAAAGGGTTTGTAATTAGCTCTACCACAGTGCTGCTTTTCTTGAACTCAGTTAATCGGCACATGACTTTTGCCACGTAATGTAGCAGTCACAGATGTGATTAGGGCAGGACATAGGTGGTGCCAGTTTGGATTCTGTTTCCAGTCGCGATCTAAACTCAGTTCACACGGCCCTGGCTTGTCTGGCTTCTGGTAGACCTGAGCCTGCGGCGTCCTGATCTTCATCAGATTATGTTCCTGGAAGTTAGCCCTGGAGGCGTAAGCCGTCCTGTTTTGTTGATAGAACTTTTTGGAACATTTACTGTGGGTGTTTGTTGGGGATACTGATATATTCCTTTAGGACTGGGAGTGTCACTCAGGAGAATGCTTACCTAATAGTACAAGGCTCGGGATTTGATCCCTAGCATGACAGGGAGAGGGAGGGAGGGAAAGAGTGGGGGACAGGGAGAGAGAAAGAGAGACCATGCAGTGATACACACCTTTAATCCAGCACTCAGGAGGCAGAGGCAGGCAGATCTGTGAGTTCAAGGTCAGTCTGGTCTACTTAGTTCCAGAGCTACATAGACCCTGTCTGGGAGAAAAAAAAAAAAAAAAAAAAAGTTGGTTACAATTAACATATAGCTTTTTCAATGAGAAAAAAATTTATCTTAAAAGATAATATTGAAAAATCTTTTCTATAAAGCTGGTCTGTAATAATTTTTAAATGGGGTAAGATAAAAGGCTGGATGTAAAGGAAAATACAGCAAGGATCTTGGTGGTATTCCCTCGGGGAAATTCAGATTCTCGGCTCAAGTCATAATGATCTTTCCAGACTTCAGATCTGTCACCAGAGTGCTTCCTGCCTAATCTAATTATGTTAGGGTTCCTGAATTAATCAGGTGTGACATCGACCAAGTATTTACCTCAGTTTGGAGTGAAAGAGTAAATGAATATACTGAGCCTGGTCAATAGCATTTAAAGCCTCAGGTTGGAAGATAAAGTTCCTTTACCGCTTTGGAAAGTAGATTTTGCTCGCTGACACTCTTGTGTGCGGTCACTGCCTCACAACAATTTGATTTGCTTCTTTCACTTGGGAGAACTGAGAAACAGCATGCCAACATTCAGAGGTGGGTTTGTCTTTCACTTGGCTGAAGACGGGCAAGTGAAGCCGCACCTGTGATGAACCTTGCAAATTCTTCCAACACTTTAATGTCTTAGGAATTCTAGGCACTACTAGCCAGTATTGTGACAAAGCAAAATTCTTGCTCTTGAAAAGCTTCCATTTGTTGAGGGGAGATAGATGATACTAAGGAATTGAGTTATAGATAATAGCAAAATGCAATCTAGTTCTATGCAAGAGATAAAGGGCAGGAAGTCAGGGGAAGAGTGAGTGACATTTGTGGATTGCAAATGACTGTGCTGGTGGGAGAACATGATGTCCTTGCCTTTGAAAAGCTAACTTAATTTATATTGAAACACGGAGTACTGTGAGGATGGACATCCTGTTATTCCCTAATGTAAGTTGTGCTTCAAAGCTATTTGTTTGGGAATGGAATTTGTTTGTGCTGGTGTTGTTACAGTAGTCTGCTAATGTCCCATAAACTCAGGAATAACGTGTAAACAGGAGATCCATCCAAAGTACTCCCATTTTAAATTATAAAGTGGACGTCGTACCTGAGGTTAGGGGATCTCATCAAACATTAGACTCATATAGCTTACTTGTGATCTCTGTATATATACTTACTTAGCCTTGCAGAATACTCTAAATTTCACTGACCTTTCAAAAGAATTCGTCCCAAGCATAGACATTGAAAAAAAGTAAGGAAAATGGAAAATGATCATTTCTAGCAAGATCCACTTTTATCTCTGTGGGGAAAAGGGAAGAGGGAGAAACTGGATAAAAATGGTGACTCAGAAAATAAATACTTTGTGTAGAGATGTGACAACTTATGATTTGGGCTTCTGTCCTCTTGGGAGTTTAATGAATTGGGTGTGTGTGAGAGAGAGGGTCTTGCTATTAATGCTGTGCTGCTGACCTGTGACTCACTCTGCAGACTACGCTGACCTTGCACTCATAATGATTGGCTGACCTTTGCATTCTGAGTTCCGGGATTAAAGGTGTAAGCCACCATGCCTGGCCATGCTCCTGTGAGTCGGGGTCTTACTAGCCCAGGCTGGCCTCAGATTTGCAGTAATCCTCAGCCCCCTGAGTACTGTGGTTACAAGTGGGCATTACCATGTGCAGCCCATGCTTGCTTTTCAGGAATAAGTACTATGGTGCCCCAAAGATAACATTTAAGGTTTTGTTTTGTGCGTGTTTGTAAGTCTTCATTGTCTGGATGTGTGGAGACTGGAGGTTGACATCTAGTGTCTTCTTTACTCTCTCTCTCTCCCTCCACCTTAGTGTTTTGAGACAGGGTCCCTCACTGAACCTGGAGCTTATTGATTCAGCCAGGCCAGCTGCCAGCAAGCCCCAGGGTCCTGCCTTAACATCCCCAGTTGGGGATCAAACAGGTTTTCTTCTTGTACAGAAGTACTCTCAGAGGAACCATCTTTCTAGATCCAGAGGCTTTAATTACTAAGGTTTTAGGATTTATCATTTTTACATTCCCTAGTTGATTGGACTTACCATGTTATCTGTTTTTTATCAGCTCAGTGTTAGAGCAGTTTATAGTTTTGTACTTCTAGGTAGAAATAAAGTTTGTTAGAATCTAAAAACCCCTCTAACTTTTCCTTCAGCGTTTTGTAAGAATTTTCAGATAGTTGGGGTTAAGCACCAGCTCCCAGATGCAGTGGCCCGCTGAGGACAGACCTGGGTGACTATCTCATGATTCAGTAGAGAGATTGGGATGGCTAGTCCACTGGCACTTCGAAATAACTGCTACTGAATGAATTCTTTCCACTCCAGTTTTACACGCCAGCAAGCAAAAGCTGTCCTGCAATGATTTCTCACTACCTTCAAGATAACTACAAATCCCTTAAGGTGGTCTCACTGCTCTGCCCCCCTCCCAGGCCCTCACCCCATCACCCCTCCGCAGTGCTCTGTTTCCTACCGGAACTGGCTACCTTCTGCTCCTAGCCGAGACCCAGTGTCACCTTCAAATGTCTGAGCTTGCTCTCTCTCTCCCCTGCCAACTCCTATCTGTGGCTCGTGTCCAAGCTGTCACTCCCTTCTGCCACTTGGACCTCTCAGGTTAGGTGTCCCTTTTGTGTGTTCCCACAATAGCACATGCATGGGGTCTTTGCTGTGCTCTTAACTTGCTGCTTTTCCTCTTCAGTTTGTGAGGCCCATGTGCTTTCCTGCTTCTCAGAATGTGTGGGATACTACTAGTTCCACACTTCATTTTCCTCTTTATTGATAGAACCCTGGCTCTGGCTACTGGGTGCCTGTAAGACAAATTGCTAAACGGTCTTATTAATAAAAAATATGGAGCCAGATATTGGGGTTAAAACTGAGAGATCAGAGGAATAGGACAGGCCACAGCCAACCTCACCTTACTGACTCTTCAGCTTCCAAAGAGACTTACTTCCTGTATACCCATGCCTATATGCCTTTCTGTTCTGCATCTCACTTCCTCTCTCC
>CABHPH010124601.1:0-24203 GCA_902168325.1 Peromyscus nudipes
GCTATTTTTAGATGAGCTAATCAGGGAAGGCTGCTCTGAGGTAGTGATATTTGAGGAGGGACTTAAGTAAGAGACTAGGCATGACCATCTAAGTAATGATTTATTAGATGGAGTAGCAAGTCCAAAGGCCCTGAGGCAAAAATCTGCTTTGTGTATAACATAATAAGGCAATTTAATTAAATATTGAATGTGTGGCATAGATTCATACAGTGTATATTCTAGAAGAGTCCTTAAAAATCATCCAACCCAGAGATGGCTTGTTTGGTAAAGTGCTTCCCATGTAAGCATGAAGACTTAAATTTGATCCCCCAACACCCACATAAAAAAAAAAAAAGGCATAGTGGTTTGTGGTGATAATCCCAGCACAGCTCAACCAACCTAGCCTACTTGGCAAACTCTATCTCAAAAAACAAGGTTGAGCTGGCAAGATGGTTCAATGAAGTTGCTTGGATTCACATGGTTGAAGGAAAGAAACCACCTCCCTGAGTTGATCTCTGACCTCCACATGTGTGCAGTGGCATGTGTCACACACACACACACACACACACAAACACGTAAAAAGATGCTGCAAACACATAAAATTATCCAGCCTATACCAACTATAGCAGCACAAAACTAATCCCAGATACTGGGGAGGCTATATTACTCAAAACAATCTCCATTATATTGACAAGGAAAGAAGAAAAACACACATAGCTATTACAAACCTGGGCATTTTTCTCCATGCTCCAGGATCCTGTTTGTTTTCAGTGTGCTTTTTCCTGTCGGGAGAATGTTGAGCTGATTGTCTTAACTTGGAGGATTTGTTGAAGCACTAAAGTCCCACACAGTCCAAATCGAGTCGAGAAATGAAAATTAGATGAGAATCACACAAATTTAAATGTTTTTACTGACTTATTGAATAAAATGGGAAATCACACATACAAACTGCCACATGATAATTTTGTCATTAATAATTGTCATTATAACTAATTCTATGACAGTATGTGATTAAATTATTCATCTCTGGTTAATAGAACTGAGTGACACCTATATACTAATTAGTATCTTCTGTGTTTAAGTTGTGAAACATTTGTTTCAGGTATTAATAATCTGAGACTTACCCCCATTTACATACATGCCTCCTTTAGTACAAAATATACACCATCATCACATGTCATTTTTCTCTTTCATAAATAAGAGGATTCCAAGCACAGAAATATTTTCCAATAGCTCTTCAAATAAGCACCATGAAAGCCTGTATCTTTTTGAAGATAGTCAAAAGGTCTTCTACTATTCAAGAAACAAATCTTAAGTTGCTGCTGCTCAGGGACCTTTGGTGTGTGGACATATTTCTGATGGTTAATTTTAAATGTCAAATATTATTTCTGTGAGTATGGCAGGGTGTTTCTCTCAGTGGAATAAGCATTAGAGTCAGTGACTGAGTAAAGCAGATGGCCCTCCCAATGTGGGCAGGTCTCCCTCACCCAGTCTCCATCCATTCATAAGACCTGAATAGAAAGAAAAGATTAAAAAAAAAAACTGAGAGAAAGGAAATTTGCTTTCTATGCCTGATTGCTCCAGCTGGAACACCAGACTTCAGCTCTCAGCTGGGACTGAGGCCATCAGCCCTCCAGTTCACAGGGATGTATCACTAGCTCGCCTGGACCACCAGGGTGGAGATGGCAAACCGTAGGGTTTTTCTAAGCATATGGATCATTTCCTTATAATGCAACAATGTGTGTGTGTGTGTGTGTTTGTGTGTCCTATTCTGTTTTTCTGGAGAACCACAACACAGACTTTGGTCCTAAAAATGGCCCCAGAGGAACAGAATATGCACAGTGATCTCTAGTATTAGTGATGGAACCCTTAAAAGGTACAGACTTCTTAGAAGAAGTTGGATTACTGGGGACATGCCCTCAAAGGAGATATTGGAAATGTATTTGTTTTGACAGAAGTGAGTTGAGGAGGGAAGGACTTATTTAGTTCCTGATTTCAGAAGGTTCAGCACATCATGTCAAGAAAAGCATGGTGGCAGGGTCCACTCATCTTAGTCAGTGAGAACTTGAGGCAGGTAATCACGTCACAGATGAGCCAGGAAGCAGAGAACAATCAGACCAGAACCAGAAGACATAAACCTAAAGGTTCCATAACCTGCCAAAACAGCATCCCCAGCTGGGGACCGCGTAAATGTTGAAACCAATAATAAGCCTGTGACAGATGTCCCACATTCAAACCATAGTGGGCTCTGGCCCGTTTGTCTCTGTCTTACTTCTGTTTCCTGGCCACCAATGAGTCAAGGGATTTTGTTCAGCTGTATGTCCCCAGCATGATGTACTGCCTCATGACAGGCTCACAAGCATTTGGCTAACTAGCAATGAATTGACCCCTCTGAAACTATGGGCCAAAGTCAATCTTTCCTCCTCGAAAGCTGATTATCTCAACTAACTTGTAACACTAATGCAATGTTACAGATGAGTTCTAAATTGGATCCAGAATTTTTAGAATTAGTATTGTAATCTGATTAGATATAAACAACTCTATGTCTAGTACAGTGGCTCTCAACCTTCCTAATGCTGCGAATCTTTATACATTCCTCATGTTGTAGTGATCCCCAACCATAAAATTATTTTCATTGCTATTTCATGACTGTAATTTTGCTAATTTTTGTTTGTTTGTTTGTTTGGTTGGTTGGTTAATTGGTTTTGTTTTTGGTTTTTCGAGACGGGTTTCTTTGTGTCATCCTGGCTGTCCTGGAACTCACTCTGTAGACCAGGCTGGCCTCAAATTCACAGAGATCTGCCTACCTCTGCCTCCTGAGTGCTGGGATTAAAGGCACTACCTCCTGTCTAAACTGAAAACTAAACCACCCAATGTAGGGCTTTCCACGATCCTGGAATTAATAGTCCCATGCTCTACCAACTGAGGTAGCCAGGCAACTTTTCCTACTGTTGTTAATTGTAATGTAAATATCTGTGTTTTCCAATGGTCTTAGGCAACCCCTGTGAAGGGTCATTTGATCTCTAAAAGGAGTCAGGACCTACAGGTTGAAACCACTGGTCTAGTAGTAAGGAGAGTTCTGAGGGCCTGTAGAGCGATCCAGCTGTAAAGATGTATACAACATGAACGGCTGGAGCTAGAGCTCAGAGACTGAGTGCTTGCCCAGCACCCGTGAGGCCCTGGGGTCATTACTTAGCACCACATAAAGCAAGCATGGTGGACATGCTTGTAGCTCTAGCACATAGGAGAACCAGATGTTCAAGACCATCCTCAGCTGCATAGTAAGTTCAAAAGCAGCCTGGGCAGTAAGAGACCCTCTCAAAGAGATGTGGGGAGGGAGGAGAAAAGAAAGAAAAGGAAATACAAAGTTGGATGTATATGGTACTTCCAAAACTTCAGAACGGAGCTGGAGAGATAGCTCAGCTATCCAATAAGAGTACTTGCTGTTCAGGCGTGATGACTGGACTTCAAATGCCCAGAACGCATCTTAAAAAGCTGGAGGCCGCTACACACACCTGTAAACCCTGACCTGGGAGGGTGAAGGAAATACCAAGGCAGGAGAATTCCTGAGGCTTGCTGTAGTGGTATTTGCTTGGCCCATGACCTCGGGCTATATGGTCCAAAGAAGCCGGCGCTTCCTGCCGTTGTACGTGACCTCTTATAAGGAGTTAGAGAAGGGTCACATGCCCCTTCTCCCTGCTCCTGCCTGCAAGGTAGATTCACTCCCGGTCAGATCAGGGGACGACTTCTGCTGTCTACTCCATTCTGTATTCGTGAGTGTATTTCCTCAATTTATATCTTAATAAATTCTGTTACCCATTTAATAGACTCACGTGGATTGATCATAATAGCTTGCTGCCCAACACAGTTCCAGGTTCAGTGAAACACCCTGTTTCAAGGAATGAGGCAAATAGAACGGGAAACCCCACATCATCCTATAGCCTCTCTTCTCACACATACATATTACTGTGCACACACATATGCACGTACCCAAGGAAAACAATTCTGAAACTTAATGACTGTAATTAACTTAGCTTGTTACCGCTAATATGGCTGGACAATGCAGTACAAGAAAAGGATGCTGACATATAACAAAACTTCCTGGGGAGACGCAACACACACATCTTCTCACCCCAGATAGGGATCGCACAATAGACAAAAGTACTGTTACCACCCAAGTTCAACTTGGTGAACCAGTGAGTTTTATTGGGATTACTTATGGGAGCAGAAATGACTCAAAGACAGCTGCATCACCAAGGCCCACCCCAGCAAGAGTGACAGCTCACAAAATCTGGGAAACCTGGAGCACACTGCACAGCCTGAAGGCAGCTCAACAGTTGGACAGTGTCCTTTCTAAGTGACTCTGATCTAAACTTCCAGGCAGCTCAGCTGATTTCTAGCTCTTCCAAGGAGCTGGTCTGGTCTCAGAGTCATCTTTGTCACTGGGCTTGTCTGAGTCTTTTTTGCAGCTTGACTCTGTCCATCTGAGCGGAACTCTCAGTTTTTATTGCTTACTGTGGCAGGGAGGGGCCTAGTGAATCTGGTCGGTTGCAGGGACTTCCTGAAGTTATTTTGAGTAGTTTACCTTCCTATTTAAAGAGTTTCCCTGCAGGATAGAATGTTTCAATCTCAAAGAAAACTGTTACACCACACTCCACCCCTTTCTTTGGCTCTTTCATTCATTTTTTTTTTTCTTTCCAGACAGGATTTCTCTGTGTAGTTTTAGTGCCTGTCCTGGATCTCACTCTGTAGACCAGGCTGGCCTCGAACTCACAGAGATACACCTGGCTCTGCCTCCCGACTGCTGGGATTAGAGGCATGCACCGTCACCGCCAGCTCGGCTCTTTCATTCTTTCTGCCCCCTCTTCCACAATGATCCCTGAGGCTTGGAGGTGGTGACTATAGATGTCCATCTATGGCTAATAAGTAGACCATCATGTCACAATATTAGTCACTTGTTCTCAGGAGCTTCACCAGTGGTTATGAATTGAGGTTGACAACAACAGCCATCTATAGGCATTAACACATGTTTAGAAGGCAATTGGACAGGTACATCACATTTATCTAAAATTAAAAAAAAATACATGTTCCTTTCCCATTGGGACCTACAACCGCCCTAGCCACAAGTTTTTGTCTTGGCTTATAGTACCAAAGGTGAACTCTTTTGTGGAGTGGACTTTAAATCAAATTGGAAGACTGTTAGTCTTACCCACAATAGTTAACCCACTATTGCACAGTCATATCCTGCCTAGCATGTTGGTAATTCAGCACGCAGGGTCCCCAGAATGTGGGTGACAGTTCTCCATCAGCAGCCTGCGTGGCCCCCTCTGACACTATGAGAGCCAGTTAGCAGAGTAAGAGCTTCCAGTTGAGTCCCAGAATAATTTCTTCGTGTCCTATAGTCAAAGCATGTACATGTGGCATCTTCAGAAATAGGATCTTATTGTCTAGTTTTGGCATACAATCAGCAGCAGCAGGGACAGCCTTTATGATCTGTGGGCCCCAGGGGCTTCCCTGACCCTCACAGGGAGGTAGCCCACACCTGGCACTGGGGTTTTCATTCAATAACTTTATGGCCTCTGGGGGTGTCCTTTTTCACCCATGTAGCATGTATTTAGGGTTTTGTTTGTTGTTTGTTTTAGTTAACTTAGCTCCAGTAGGGGTGTAAGGTAAGTAGAAGTAACAGTGTACCTGGTTGTCTCCCCAGTGGTTTTCCAAATCTGCAAAACACTCAGAAGTTCACCTATACAACAAAACCTTTTCCAGAGGATGAGCAGCAGGACAGGGCAACATCCAGAACCATCATCCCATGACAGACAGCGGGTTACAAAGATAACCGTGGTGAAGCACTCTGAAAGTCTGTTGTCACCTCTTCTCAGAAGGGTCAGGTGACCCCAGAAGTTCACAATAAGAAGATAGTAAAGTGGAACACAAGCACAGTCTAATACAGCGGGGAAAGGCTCCATCCACGTGTATCGATTGCTTCCTCCACAGATAGATCATGGTTGGTTCAGAGCAGGGATAGGCAACGCTAACTTCAGTTAGCACCCTGTAATCTTTGACCATTCTTTCTGAGCCATTATATTTGCATGTCCTAGAGCTCTTTCACGGGGTCTCCCTATGCTTCTGCACACCTGAGAAACTCAGTGGGCCTGGCTTCCTCTGCTCAGATCTGCTCAGGGACAAAGGTGAATGTGGCCCTGCTTCCCCTGCTGCAGCTGCTGGCTCCCTGGGTCAGAGTGGCCCTGAGTTGGCATGGTGGCTATAGCCTCCTCATTCACCACACCTGCCTGCTACAGTAGTTCCTGAGTGAGCAAACAATCTCCCCTAGCACAAGCATTTTCTAGAGGGAAATGTCCCATCTGCAGGTTTTATTTTCCTCTTTTTCTACTAAAGGTCAGACTTAAAGGCTCTCTTCTATTGCTTTTAACATCTCTTTCTCATTCTCTCGTTTATCTAATATACCTGCCAAGTCAGAGGCTAACTGGGAGGATGCTGGTCTCATCTCCCTTTCTGGTTGCAATTGTTCTTTACATTAGCAAGTTTCTGTTTGGCTGCCATCTTGGCCTCAGATGTATTTCTAACCACACACAATGGAGGCCAGGCAACCTTGCTTGCTGACAGTCTTGATCCTTGTGTGTGCTGATCTCAAAGACTGCAAGATTTCCTCTAAACTTTCAACTGTTTTCAGGGCATCTCCATATTCACTTGGGGGACGCCACTCATCAAGCAGGCATGCCAACCCACACCACACAGACAACTGCCACCCTGGGCTTCCTGCCTCGGACACTGCTAACCCTGATGGCTCAGCCTTAGTTGCATGTCTCACTACCCATAGCAAGAACCATGCAACCACTGTCCTAGCACAAAGACACACTAACGCACACCATACAGGAAGGGGTAATTCTGTAGGAATTTCTTCCGTGGATGCTCCCCACCCACCTCGGGCTTCTCAGCCTCCATTGCATGTCTTGCGCACTCACTCCTCCCCAGCTCATCTTTGGTTCTGTCGTGTCCCTGGTCAGGTGCCAATTATGTTGTGTGACAAAACTTTTCCGGGGGAGACACAACACACACATCTACTCACCCCAGTTAGGGAATCCATGACAGACTGAAATATGGATCTTGCCAAAGTTCAACTTAGTGGACCAATGAGTTTTATTGGAGTTACTTATGTGATATGGATCATGGGTTACTTACAGGACTAGAAACGACTCAAAGACAACTGCATCACCAAAGTCCACCCCAGCATGGGGGACAGCTCACAAAATCTGGGAAACCTGGAACACACCACACAGCCTGCAAGTAGCTTAACAGGTTGGACAGTGTCCTTTCGAGGAGCCTCAGTTGGTCTAAACCTCCTCCAGAAAGTTCATCTGGCTTCTGCTTCTTCTAGGCAGCTGATCTGGTCTCAAAGTCATCTTTGCAGCTTGGCTTGTCTGGGTCTTTTTTGCCACTTATGTTCTTTGTGTCTGAGAAGGACTCTCAGCTTCAATTGCTTACTATGGCAGGGAGGGGTCTAGTGAATCTGATCAGTTTCAGGGACTTCCTGAAGCTATTTTAAATGGTTTACCTCTCTGCTTAAAGAGCTTCCCTGCAGGATAGAATGTTTCAATCCGTTACACAACAGATGCCCTCAAGAACTCAAATTAACAGTTCCCAGGATAAATGACTTAGCAGGGGTTCTCAACCTTCCTAATGTTGCCACCCTTTAATAGAGTTCCTCAAGTTGTGGTGACTGCCCGCTGCCAGCCTAAAATTATCTTTGTTACTACTTACTGTAATTTTGCAACTGTTATGAATGATAATGGAAATATCTGATATGCAATCCTTGCGAAAGGGTCATTTAACTCCCACAAAAGGGGTTGGGATGCACATGTTGAGAACCGCAGACCTACCCTGAAGGAGACTTTCCTTCTGTTAGTGTAGGCCTGACCTGAGACCTACTGCAAATCAGATGCTGGACCTTGTGCTGTGACGGGCCAAATTCTGAGGCGACCTGCATTCCCAGCCTCCCGGTGTATCTGCTGTTAAAGTGAGGTGACAGATGGGGGAAAGAACAGGATGCTGTAATGTGTTTGTGTGGAAGGATCTGGAGCAGGAGCGTTGCGCCTGAAACACTGATGAGTCTTCATCACCAGAGGCCTTTCCACCCCAAGTAGAAAGAGTCCTCCAGCCCTACTGGCCTCCCTACCAACCTCCTCATCCTCAGTTCAGGTGAGTAAGTGAGAACTGCTGGAGAGACACTGGCCTCCCTTGAGGCAGATTCTGTACAGAACCTCACTCACTCTCCTCAGGAACTACTCCCCCCTTCCTCTTTGCTTCTAGGTCTATAACTAGATTGAAGTCCCAGCAGGCCACTAAAGGTGAAGTACAACTTACAAACCATGAAGAGGTGTGCCGCATACAAAACAAAACAAAACACTTGAGCTTACTAAGAAGCTGTACATAGACAGAAACGGAGGTGTGAGTATGACAACGAATACTGAGAGTGTGAGCCAAGGCCATAAGGGACACGCAGCTGAATGCATTGATATGGACTCACCACACAGAGACTCTGCCGCCTTTCTCTTTCTCCCTGTCTTAGTTAGGGTTTCCATTGCCGTGAAGAGACACCATGACCACAGCAACTCTTATAAGGAAAAATATTTAATTGGGTGGCTTATAGTTCAGAGATTTAGTCCATTATCATCATGGTGGGACACTGCAGCAGGCAGGCAGACATGGTGCTGGAGAAGTAGCTGAGAATTCTATATCTTGACTTTGCAGGCAACAGGAAGTGGTCTGAGATACTGGGCATGGCTTGAGCATATATGAGACCTCAAAACCGGCCTCTATAGTGACACACTTCCTCCAACAAGGCCACACTTCCTCCAACAAGGCCACACCTCCTAATAGTGCCACTCCCTTTGGGGGCCATTTTCTTTCAAACCACCACCCCCCCTTCTTCCTCCTTTTCTTTCTTTGTACATGTGCGTGAGAGTATACATGAATGTATTAGGGATTAGCTCTGGGACTTTACACTTGCTAGAAAAGTTCTCTGCCACCAGCATATACCCTCCAAACTCATCCTACCTTCAGTGTTAGAGTTTGAGGAATTAGAAAATGCCGTTTACTTGGGTCGTTCAAACATGGACCAAAATGAGACCCAGATGGAGCAAGCTAAAAAAATATGCCCTGCCTCAGTTTACCTTAAAGGAAAACACTGAAAGGCTTATCGAGATTGGAATGTTTGGTACAGGCATGTTTCATAGGTTTCAAATGAAACCCATACTGTAACAGCACAAAAGAGTATGCCAGTACTGGAATACAGTTGTGGAGACAGCCTAGCATTCTTGAAGGGCTCTGTATTTGCTCTTCTCTACAAACCAGAGCTTCTAAACGGGGCTGTCATCACAGAATTGGGAATCTTAAATGCAGTGAGCACAGCTGAATTCCTCCTTCCTACCCAGGTGGCAGTTTGGACACTTGACCACCAAAGGTGGAGTGGTTATGGCTTCCATAGTAGAAAACAGCCAAGACGTTTATCAGGATATTGGAACTCACACAGCCCTTTGGTGTTGGCTGGTAGATCATGGTGTTTCTTGAAGTAACTCAGTGGCACTAACATGTCCTGCATACATGTCCTGCACAGCTCTAGAGATTGACCTGACTGGGACTGCAAGGGAAGAAAGAAAAGGTAGACCCAGGGACACACATAAAAGCTGGGACAGGATGGACTGGGCTGTCCGATGAAGAAGTTGCAAGACCGCAGATGCTCAGCGTGCATATTGCATACAGAGGGGAACAAGGAGGCAGGTATAGTGCATCCTGGCAGGAACAGGCTCAGTAGGGAGCAGTCTTCAGGCCGTGAACAACCTGGAGGAGAAAGCTACAGTGGACATTTTCTACACACACTACCAACATTCGTACTCCAACCAGAGGAAGGCTATGACATTCTCTTGGGGCTAAGGCATGGGGGTCCTTGTTATGGCTGTGCCCATGTTAACAGTACATGTTCACTCTGGATTTCACATCTCCCTACATGGATGACTAATTGTTAGAGTCTCTTTTGATCTGTATAAGCAGAAATGTTCTAGGTGAAATAACCACAAGTCTCACTTGAATCATAAGAACATGAAGTATAGCCCCTCAATAAATCCTGGACTTCAATAGACTCAGAGACCCCTTGAACAAAGTGGAGAGCTGGTCCCCTTAAGGAAGGACCCATTTCAACTGATAATTTGGGGGCTAGAGAGATGGCTCAGAGGTTAAGAACACTTGTTGCTCTTTCAGGGGACCTGGGCTCTATTCCTGACACCACTAAGGCAGATCACAAACAGCTATCACTCCAGTTCCAAGGCATCTGACACTTCTTCAGACCTCCAAAGGCACCAGGCTTACAGGGGGTCCACATATATACATGCAGGCAAAACACCGATACACATAGACTAAAATAAATAAATGAACTGAAATTTTATAATGTAACTTTTTCTCCAGTCTTCCTCAAAAAGACTTATGGTCTTTTACCAGGGAATAATTATGAGGATAAAATACATAGATATTTCTGGATTGATTGAATAAAATAAATAAACAAATACTTTTGGATTGACTGGACCTGGCTATCAGCTTACTCTGTTCCAAAATGCCAATGTATTACTGTGGCCACCAGTGAAGGGAAGAGCTACCAGAGACCAGGTCATCGGTGGAATCTTAGCTGACATCTGCCTCATAGCTGGCCTAGTTGGGCCCTTAACCCGTCTTGTTATTTGCCAGTTCTAGAATGCAAAGTTGAAATAGACGCAATCAGTCCCTACCAGGATCCTCACATTGGTTCCCATTCCTATACAGTAATGGTGGTTAGGGCAGGAAAAGCCGAGCAGAGGCCATTAGAATTGCCTCAAATTAAGAAAGCAGTGATTTGAAAGAAAAAAGAAAAAACAAAAACAAAACAAAACAAAACAAAAAAGCTCTGGGCTGGAGAGGTGGCTCAGAGGTTAAGAGCACTGGCTGATCTTCGGAGGTCCCGAGTTCAATTCTCAGCTACCACATGGCAGCTCACAACCTGGTGCCCTCTTCTGGCCTGCAGGTGTACATGCAGGCAGAACACTGTATACATATTAAATAAATAAATCTTAAAAACAAGACAAAAAAAACCCAAAAAACCCAAAACCAAAAAACAGCTTTAAGCCATTACCGACTTTGGTAAAGACTGATCTCTTAGCCAGGGCCTTGAAGGTTCCTCAAGAACTGAGTGTGTCTGGGCCACCAACATGGCTGAGCAGATAAAGTCATCTGTTGCCAAGCCTGACAGATTGAACCCACAGGGTAGAAAGAGAAATTTAATTTCTCTCAAGTTGTCCTCTGAACTCTGCATGCATGCTGTGGAGTTCATCTTGCACCCACACACATAAACATGGACACAAAATAAATAAAATGTAGTTTTTAAATTATTTTAGGGCTGGAGAGATGGCTCAGAGGTTAAAAGCACTGGCTGCTCTTCCTGAGGTCCTGAGTGCCAGCAACCACATGGTGGCTCACAACCATCTGTAATGAGATCTGGTGCCCTCTTCTAGCATGCAGGCATAACACTGTATAATAATAAATAAATAAAATCTTTAAAAATTATTTTAGAGGCTGGAGATGCGGTTCAGAGTTTTAGAGAATGTGTTGCTCTTGTGGAGGATCCAGGTTCGATTTCCAGCACCCACGTGGTGGCTCATAACCATCAGTAATTTCAGTTCCAAGGGATCTGACACCCTCTTCTGACCTCCAAGCACTGTAGAACATGGTGCATTTTCATACATGCAGGTAAAACATTTATACACATGCTATAAAATAAATACACCATTTTCCAAAAGATATCATTAAAACAAACATGAAAAAAATCTAGCTATGGGTTGGAGAAGCAGTTCAGTGGTAGAGGTACTGACAGCCTGAGAGCTGAGATTACAAGACTGTGGCAATGTCTGACAGGAAATAAAACTCCTTTCAAGAAAAGACATGGAAAACGTCATCTTCTAGATTTTTCCAGACTTAGTTTAACTTATGATTTAAGGTGAAATGTGGAGAGCTAAAGTGAAAGTTTTCCATCCCTTTCATATTGCTTTACCAGTTGGGTAATTTATAGTTTGTTAAATTATAAATTAATGTACACATTTAACTTTTTAAAAAGATTTATTTATCTGTTATGCATACAGTGTTCTTACCTGCATGTCTTCCTGCAAGCCAGAAGAGGGCACCAGATTTCATTTCAGGTGGTTGTGAGCCACCATGTGGTTACTGGGAATTGAACTCAGGACCTCTGGAAGAACAGCCAGTGCATTTAACCTCTGAGCCACCTCTCCAGCCTAATGTACAAATTTTAATGAAAATAATTGCATGATATGGCATTATCCCTTCCTTCCTTTTTTTGTTTGGTGGGACAAGATCTCACATATCCCAGGCTGGCCTTGAACTCACTAAGGCGCTGAGGATGACTTTGAGCTCCTCATCTTCCTGCCTCTACTGTCTTGTGGATTACGATTTGTTTTATTTTGTTGTGCTGGGGACTGAAGCAGGGCCTTATGCTTGCTAGACAAGACAATTTACCACTGAGACAAATCCCCAAGCCCCAGCCCCAGTGTGGGGATTACAAGGATGCGCGACCATGCCCAGTTTTCAGCTGTCTATGTTGTTGAAGGATGTAATGTTTTGAAAGACTGTTATAACTTTAAACTTAATATCCATTTTCGTACATTCTTGAGAGAAAAGAAAGGGGACCGTGAAGATGACTCTTTGAGATAGCCTAGAGCTGCTCTGGGAATCTCAGAAATGAATTGGTTATTCCTTTACTTTAACAACATTCATTCAAAAGCAACAACTGGATTCTTCCTATTTTATGTAAATGACTTGAATTGTGTTTGTGTTAAGCAAACTTAAGAAATTGCTTCCTACAAATTAGAGCAGGGACTGTGTTTCCTGCTTCCATTCCTAGTAAATGGAAGGAATTGGAGTCAGCGGCTCCTTAATTCAAAAAGAATTTGTTCGTTTCATGAATATTGCAGAAAACATCAAAATTTTGGGTGACTGTGTTCTCATAATTAAGATTCCTATGCAGGATTCGAGAGGATAAAAATACATTTAAGCAAATACTGGAAAGCACTTGCTTGTAATTTTTCACTGCGTTAGAAGGGGGAGGGGAGGGCTCAATCAAGTGGACCAAACAGTTCCCTTAAAGACATTATCTCTCTCTTACTGGATGAAATCTGAGGACATTCCCCTCTACGAAGACGTGACTTAAGTTGGGTCTGGTGCTGCCTATAATGCTGTCACTCAGAAGTGGAGGCAGAAGGATCAGGAGTTCAAGGCCAGCCCTGGTTATTTAGCAAGTTCAAGGCCAGGGTGGGCTACAGGAGTCTCTGTCTCAAACAAACATATAAACAAAAACGAATGACTTTTTGTAAGGTAATTAAAATAGTATGTGCTTTTAACTCAAGGAGGCAGTAAGTGAAAACAGCATGAATGTCCAATGTAGTGTGTGGGAGCCCGTTTTCAGATTCCTCATGGCTTTACCCAGCAGGTCTGCATAGAAAGGATGATTGGACCACGGGCCTGAGTGCAGGTGTCTGAGATGGTCTGCACTTGGCTGTGATGGGGGGAGGTCTTTTGCTTCAGCCCTTGGCATCTCTATAAATACCCTGGGACAGAGACAGTTGGGCCCGTTGGAATAGGTTCCAGGCCCTCTCGAGGCTATCCTGTATTTTCTATCTGTTTATCTCCGCAATATAAATCCTTCTATCTAATATTTCCTGCTGCTTGCACTCAAGAAACTCTGGGGAGCTGTGGGGTTGGTGGGTAAACACCCCACAGTAGTGACACATGCCTTTAATCCCAGCACTTGGGAGGCAGAAGCAGGCTGATCTCTGTGAGTTTGAGGCCAGCCTGGTCTACATAGAGAGTTCCTGGATAGCCAGGGCTACACAGTGAAACCTTGTCTTGAAAAAACAAACAAACAAACAAACAAACAAACAAAAACAAACAGAAGCTGGAGAGATGCCTCAGCAGTTGAGCAATTGCTGCCCTTTAGAGGACACAGGTTCAGTTCTCAACATCCACGCGGTGGCTCACAATCATCGGTAACTCTAATTCTAGGATATCTGACACCTTTTTCTGACACACGTAATGTATTTACATAGAAACAGTCAAAACACTCATATACATAAAGGTGTTTTAAGGAAATTAAGATTTTTGTATGCAGGGCTAGAGAATTGGCTCAGCCATTAAGAACACATAATGCTCTCACAGAGGGAGGACCTAAGTTGAATTTTTAGCACCCATGTCTGAGAGCTCACAGCCACTTGTAACTCTAGTTCCAGGGGATTCAGTGTCTTCCTCTGGCCTCTAAGGGCACATGTACATTCCCACTCCTGCCTCCACATACACATAACTAAAAATAAATCTTAAACCAGGCATTATGGCACATGTCTTAATCCCAGGACTCTAGAGGCAGAGGCAGGAGGACCTCTGTGAGTTCGAGGCCAGCCTGGTCTACAGGGTGAGTTTCAGAACACTCAGAGCTATATAGAAAAACCTTGTCTCAAAAAAATAAAATAAAATTGTTATGCCTGTGTCATGAGCCATCCAGAGACCACCAGGAGTCTGAGTTTGTATGCAAAAGCAAAGAACCTTTATTGCAAGCTCGAGCTTGGGCGCTCCATCCATTCCAACACAGCAGTTGGATCAGGGAGAGCCCTGAGCTCAGTTATGGCAGGATTTTTAAGGAGTAAAGAATTGTGGGGGTAGGGGAATTCTGGATTCAGATGGGAATTGAACTCCTAATTGGGCAGGAGTGAGGTAACAGAAGTCTTACCAAACAGGAATTGGTACTGATGTTGCTGCAAGGAAACTGGCAACTTATATACAAGTTATGTAAGCTATCCTTAAAATTCTAGAGCATCTATTGCTTGTTTGTCTCAATTCTGATTGGTCCCCCACAGGGTGCAGTTTTTGGCTCTTCCTGGTTGTTGTAATGGTGAGGCCTAGTCCTAGTATTGTTAGTCTGCAGCCTGTCATGCTGCACTGATGTTAAGTTAGGCCTCTTCAACAAGGAATACTTAAAAAATGATTTTGTTTGTGATTCTTCTTTATGTGAACTACAGGCTAGCTTTAACTGTAGCCTGTTTCTTATCTTAGAGAACAGACCACTGTTCAACTGGTGTCATACACTGGGAACCCAGGAGCCATCTGGAGATCTTTCCACCCCTTTTCCATGACCAACGCATCATGCACTCACTCACAGTTTAGTGAGCAAGGATGAACAGTACCACTCCTTCCTGCATCCATGACCTCGACTTTCTTCTCTGTAACTTTCTCTGAAGACTGATCTATCTACCTGTTCTGTCTCCTCACTTCTCACACACTGACGCCCTTCAGCCCAGTTTCTCAGCTGGTAACGCATGGAAACAGCTCTTGCTGAATTACCAGCGACATCCCTGTCACTAAGCCACCTCTCCTCCTGTCTTTAGCCTACACTTCACACTGCGTCAGTTTTCTGCCATTGTGACAAAATGCTTATGCCAGTCAGCTGGAAAAGAGGAACAGTTTATTCAGGTGCACGACCTAGACATTCGGCCCACGGTGTGGTGGCTCCATCGCTCTTCTGTAAGGTAGACCATCGTGCAGGGAAAGTATGCTGGAGCAGAGCCACACACATCATGGGGACCAAGAATCGAAAAGGAAAGACAAGAAGAAGCCAGGCCCCCAGTACCCCCTCAGAGGTCACTCCCCCAGTAACTCCCACTGAGACCCACCCTAGAGGATCTGCCTCCTCCACAGTGCTATGGCTGGGATCATGGTGTCAGCATGTGGACTTAGGAGGACATTCTCACGTCATTGGTCCCTTCCACCTCTGAGAACATTCTTGCCTCAAGCCAATGCTTCCTCTCATGCTGTCATTGTGTTTCTCTCAGGTGCCTCCCCCAGGCCATTAAACACTAGATTTCTTCAAGGCTCCAATCCCATCCTTCCTTGAACCTCGTTCCTCAGGGCGGGATGGAGAGCACCTTTAATCCCAGCACTCAGGAGGCAGAGACAGTCGAATCTCTGTGAGTTTGAGGCCAGCCTGGTCTACAGAGCGAGTTCCAGGACAGCCAGAGCTACACAGAGAAACCCTGTCTCAAAAAAAAACCCACTTTGTTCCTCTTGCTATACTAGTGGTTCAAATGTGTCCTCCAGACCTTTCTAGGGAACACATGGTCCAGATAAGTTTCCCAAACATTTAAAAAGAATGTGGCTTGCCTTTCTGAACTGCTTTTGGGCACCAAAATGGCAATGGGTGAAATGACCGGGAGCTGGCGTGAATCAAGGCTCCAGCACAAGCTACACTAGCAGTCACTGTGTTTCTCCCTCGGTGTGTAGTAGGCATGGCTGAAATATGTTGGGTGCCCTTAGAAAGAGCTTAATGACTTAGGGACTGGAGTGTAGCTCAGTGGTAGTAATATATGCTTAATATATATGAGACCCTGGGTTCAATCCTCAGTACTATACCAAAAAGTTAATTTTGGGAGAAAAAGTTCATTTGGGGCTAGGAATGCAGGTCCTAGCATGCACAAGGCCTTAGATTTAAGCTTTGGTACAACAACCATAATAACAACAACAACAATAATAACAATTGATTATAGTGGCAGGTATATGGACATGCACAATCTGCAATCCTATTATTTGGGAGGCTGAGGCAGGAGGATTATAAGTTGGTGCTGTGGGATGTTTTTTTGTACGCTGTGACTATATATTGTTCTTATTGGTTGATAAATAAAGCTGTTTGACCAGTGACAAGGCAGAATAAGGTTAGGTGGTACATTCCAACTGAAGATGGAGATGAAGAAGGGTGGGGTCAGCAGACGCTGCAAGCCACCACCAGGAAAGGTCAGATGTGAGAGAAAAGGTCATGCCACGAAGCCAGGTGGCAAAACATAGATTAGTAGGAATGGGTTGAGTTAAGATGTTAGGATTAGCTGGCAAGAAGTCTGAGCCATGGCCATGCAGCTTGTAACTCGTATAAGCCTCTGTGTGTTTACTTGGGATTGAGCAACTGCGGACCAATCTGTCCATTTCACCTACAAGTTGGAGACCAAACTAGGCCATAAATTAAGATTCTGTCTTCAAAACAAAAATAAATCAATGCAAATAAAAAACAAAATTCCTGGTTCTTGAGAGCATAGACGTTGTTTCTATTATGTTTATTTATTTATGTGTGTTATAAAACAGCCGGAGAAAGGCCTTGGTGGGCGGAGTCAAGGTGCCCCACCAGTGGGTGAGAGACAGAGATACCGTGCAGACAGTGCTCAGTGGAGAGTTTTATTTGGTGGGGGGAAGAGAGAGTGGAGAGAGAAAGAAAGAGATAGGGGGAGAAAGAGAAGGAGAAGGGATGGGGGAGGTGTGCACGACCTCATGGTGAGAGGAGAAAGAGAGAGAGAGTGAAGGGGGCGGAGTCCTTTCTTAAAGGGAATGGGAATGTAGGATAGCATCAGGACGCTGGGTGGGCCAGAGTATTATTTGCTTATTGGCCAGGATTCCAAGAAGTGGGTCTGAATGCTGACAATGTGTGGATGAATAGCTTTTCAGAGGTCAGAGGACAATCTGTGAAAGTCAGTTCTCTGATTCCACCATGTGGGTCTCAGGGATCAAATGCAGCCCATCAGCCTTGGTGGCAGGCACCCTTACCCACTGAGCATCTCTCCAACCCTACATGTTGTTTTACTATCATTTACTGAATAGAGTTATTTCTCTGCTTGCACCTTAGTGGAAAATCAACTGACTATACAATCATTGGTCTATTTCTGGACTCAGTTTTGTTCCATTTATCTATATTACTTTCCTTACATTAATGCCACATAGACCTGTGACTTTATAGGAAACTTGTAGATTACGGTGTAGCCAACAGGATTATCTTCGGTTCACCCCTTTTTTGATCCCACCTGCAGAGCATGATTATAGAGGCTTCAGGTATCTCTGGGTGTTTTCCTACTCTTCACTGGAATGTGTATATATATAGACAGTTGCCAATCAGTTTCCAATAAGGGCCTCCCACCCCAGAGGACCTGTCTAGACCCAGCCTCCCACCTTTACAGCCCTCAGTGATCTACTGCCCTTGTCTCTGGCAAACCACAAGCCATACCCTTCCCTGAGATTCTCTGCCATCTGTCCATTTTCCAGATCAAGCAAGAGTGAGCTGGAGGTTCCAGCTGAACACTCACTGAACACCATTCCTGACTCTCTCTCTCTGAACCACTCCCTCTCAGAATCTCTGAACAAAAAGAAGGCACCAAAAAGCCCAGTTCTGCATTCTTGGCAGTTACGGTAGCTTCTCCCTTGAAGTTGCCATCAGCCCCAAGTCCCCGCCCAAGCATTCCAGCTTTTGACCATACTTGAGCACAAACCCAGCTTGAGGACATGCCATCACACCTTGCCTACAGGGTATATAAGCTCCCTGCTTTGGTTCAGGAGTGTGACTTCTTCTGCCCCCATCTCTGGGGCTGGAGGACTCACCCGGGAGTTGCTTTGCTCAAATAAACCTGTTCTTTTACTTTTCAACTTGGCTTGATCTGGCTTACTGCATCGGTGGAAAAACCTATTATGGAGTACAGAAAACCTATTATCTAGGTACCAAAACTAGGGAAGAGTTGAGTCTTCTTGCTGGGTGGACCAAGTCCCCAGCCATGTGAGGGGCCAACCCTTCCTTCATCTTCCTCTCCACAGGACATGATGGATTTTGGACTCAGGATAATTCATCATTTTCCAGCCACTACTTCCAGAGTACTGGGTACCTCTCTCCAAGTCCAGGATCCCCAAGATCCCCAGGATCCTTTGCCAAGCCATAGCCACACTAAGGCAAGCCCAATACATCAGAGCAAGGACAGTCTTTGCTCCGGGGGACCTTTGTGTGAGGGGAGGACCTTTGTGTAAGGAGACGTCCTTCCCAAAGGCTACCCCTACCACTCAACCCTAGGCTATCATGGTGGACACCTCGCCCAAGTCTTCAGTCTCTGGCACAGTCTTGGAAATGGGCAATGTGGGGCTGGGTCTAAACCCAATCCTTGGTCACCCCTGGGGTGTCTGCTGCAAAATTTATTCAAATTGGAGCTATCTCATACCATACACCCAAAACAAATGGTTTGAGCTCCCTTATCCAGGGTTTGTGAGCTCCGCACTCCTGGCGCTCACTCTGTAGCCAGTGCTCGATGGCCCAGGTTTTGTTGGCCAGGGCTGTGGCAGTTCCAGAAGCCTTTTCACCCAGGGACTCACCCTGAGCCCTCTGCCCCGATTGAGCTGCCCAAGTCACTCACCTCTCTTCTTCCTCTTGGCTTTCTTGGCTCATCCCTGTTCTGTCTATCTATCTATCTGCCTGCCTCCCTCATGTCTCCACTCAAACACAGTCTTTCACTCTTTTACTCTCCTCATCCTCCCCATAAACTCTTGCACTAACTCTGTTGCGTGTGGTGTGTTCTCTGAGTGGCATGCCTTGGCAGGGGCTACTGAAAGGTACCTAACACTTTGCCTTTTTTTTTTAATCTTTTCATTGTTGCCAAAAATTCACTAGGCTCTCCTAGTGTTTGGTCTGGCCGTGGTGGGATCCTACCCACCCGCTCCACCTGCAGTAGATCCCATCTCCCTGTTGCTTCCGTCTGCCCTCCCACCCTAAACTGCGTAAATGTCCTGCCTTACATTTGTTACAACGTGGGAGTCAGCTGGAGAGACCAGCTGCTCCGTGCCCAGCACATGCCTGTTTTCCCTCATAGTGTCCACTGATCTAAACCTCACTAAGATATGTACGGATCATTGAGTCTGACTCCTCAGCTGCTGTTTCCCCCTGCCCTGCATTACCATGCATGTGGACACATGTGTGACTGTCTGGTTCCTGCAGCCTCTGCACCCACAGGCACATCTCCTCTCCTGCTCTCTCCCCTCTCCCAGCCACCTGGGAGATTCACGGTTTAAACTAGGCAACTGTATTCCACATGGCTGTGGCTCGTTTGGCCTACTGACCCACATGGACACCTCCCTTGTCTTCTCCCTCCTGGTTTCCTCTTGCCTTGCAGCCAGCCTGACCACCCCAACAATGTTCTACTTTGATGCCCTCTCTCTCTTCCTCCACAGACTCAGATTTCATTTTATCAGCTTGGCCTCAATGCAAATCAATGGCCCAAACTGGCAAACTTGATTTCCAAATTCTCACAAATTGTTAACTGCTACTGCCACAAAAGGATCCCCAAATACCTTATACCTAAACTTACTCTGCCACATTTCCAAAGTCCCTTACCTCTAAAGCTCTACTTCCTCACTCCTAAGAATCTTTTATTCCTATGATTTCTTTGCATGCTGTTCTATATCTTAAGATTATACTGTAAACTCTTATCTCAGGATTTGTAAGTTGTTCATCTGGCATGGTTTAAAATCCATATAATTTGTAACAAAGTCTGTTTCCCAAGGAAAGTTTTGTTTGTCTGACTGCTAGAAAAGTTTTGTCTATTTTTGTATGTGTGGATGGATCCGTGCCTGTAAGTCTTCTTGTGGATATGGAGCCATACAAAAGTGTGTCAGGCTCAATTAAGCGTGTAAAGGTGGCCACTGCATGTTTGTTTCTAACTGGTCTTGGATGTAGAGTTTACTATGCTCCCTGAGTAATAGCTCAGCTGTTACTGTTGAAACTAGCTGCCTGGGCTCAGAATTTGTCTCTGGGCTTTCTGGCCACTAAATCTGATGTAATGACAGAGATTCATACGTCATTTGGGTACAAATAATATTAAAGTTATTTTATGCTGTTCATCATTTTAACTGGTGAAGAGGGATGTCATGTGACTTCACCACCATCTTAATTAAAGTTGGCCACATGGAGCGGGCCTATCAAGAAGACAACAGGTCTTTAGGATATTTTGGATTAGGATGGATTTTGTATGATAATACTTGTCCTGTCCTGAAAACAAGGTTTATGAAACATAAAACAATGCTTGTTTAATGAGGTATTAAAGCTGCACCTCCATGCATTCATGTTTAGGGACGTCTTGCTGGCAGCCAGATTTTGTAACGTAAGAGTAATCCACTTGGGATACCCCACCCATTGCAGCCCCAGTTGTAGGCCACCAGGCAGGGCTCCTACAGGCAGGCCTGACCACCCCTGCCCCCACCGGACCCTATAACCTATAAGCCCTAATCCACGCCCCCAAACCCACCCATCCTCCGAGACCGCTGCTGCTCCCTGAGACACAGACTCTGACAGCTCTGATTGGACCAAGAGAGCCTTCATCCAATAACTGATGGAAGCAGATGCAGAGATCCACAACCGTGCACCAGGCCGAGCTCCGGGAGTCCAGTCAAAGAGAGGGAAGAGGGATTATATGAGCAAGGGGGATCAAGGTCATGATGGGGAAATCTACAGAGACAACTGAACCAAGGTCAAAGGAACTCAGGAACTTTAGACCAACAGCTGCGGAACCTGCATGAGATCGGACTAGACCCTCTGCATACAGGAGACAGTTGTGTAGCTGGGTCTGTTTGAGGGACCCCTGACAATGTGCTCAAGATCTATCCCTGGTGCATGAGTCGGCTTTCTGGATCCCATTACCTATGGTTGGACACCTTGGTAAAGTGGGGAGGGCTTGGTCCTGCCTCAACTGAATGTACCACACTTAGCAGTCCTCCCATGGGAGAACTTACCCTGCTGAAGGATGAGAGGGGCATCTGTGGTTGGTACGTAAAAAAAACTTAAAAAAGAGTAATCCACTTGGTATTGACTTTAGAGACACTGAATTGTTTACACTGTTGAAGCTTGGTTTTGCTTTCTACAAATTATGGTTGTGTTCTACTCTTCATTCTTGAAATAAGAAGACCACAGCTAGACACCAGAGACTGAGGTATTCCTGTCTTATGATGCAGCGAGACAGTGACCTAAGCAGTCTGGCAAAGGGTCTCTCCTTACCTAAGGTCTAGTCAGGCTAACTAACGGAGACTGATTTAGGAATGTATGTCTAACCTTCTTGCTTTTACTAACATTGTTAAGCTGTAGCTAGTTTTGTAAACTAAACCATACAGAAAACTGTTGTGTTCTATAGTGGTGTACTATAAAAGGATCAGGAAAGATCTCAGTCTCTTTGTGGACTGTGTTTATGAGTTAAAAGTCTTATCTTGATATTAAAAGAGCTTCCATTCAGAAAGTGTTATTTTTTAAGACTAATCTTAACAGGGATAAAGTTACAAAATCCTAATTCTTCCCCCCCCCCACCCCGAGACAGGGTTTCTCTCTGTAGCTTTGGAGCCTGTCCTGGAACTCACTTTGTAGACCAGGCTGGTCTCAAACTCAGAGATCCACCTGCTTCTGCCTCCCGAGTGCTGGGATTAAAGGTGTGAGCCACTACCGCCTGGCTTCTCCTATGTTTTCAAAGTTAAGCCTAAAACAAGTAACTAAAAATAAACAACATTTGTCTAGTTTAGATATACTTAACAGATAATGATCCTCAAACACTTCAGTGATCTGGGAATATGGCATTTAAAATGTTTAATAAAAAAGCTTTTCATGATAGAGAGACATGCCAGCTCCTAGCAGCACCCCTATCTCCTCCAAAGAAGATGGATGAGCACAGAAGAACCTCCACCTGGAGCTTGCTTTAAATGTAGCAAAGCCAGTCATGGAGCTGAAAAATACTGCCTTTCACCTCAGTTGCTGCCAAGACCTTGTCCAGCCTGTGGACAAGCAGGACACTGGGGAGTTGATTGCTCTGCTTTGCCGAGACAAGGTAGGTCGGTCCCCCCAAGTTCCTACTCTACAGGAAAGCCTGTCAGATATTCTGGACTTGGCAGCTGAAGACTGATACTGCCCTGGGACCTCTGTCCCCAATGACCATGGGAACTTGGGGTAGTTGTCTAGGTAGCCAGTAAGTCCCTGTCTTTTTTGCTTGTTTGTTTGTTTTGTTTTGTTTTGTTTTTTGTTTTTCGAGACAGGGTTTCTCTGTGTAGTTTTGGTGCCTGTCCTGGATCTCACTCCGTAGACCAGGCTGGCCTCGAACTCACAGAGATCCACCTGCCTCTGCCTCCCGAGTGCTGGGATTAAAGGCGTGCGCCACCACCACCCGGCCCTTAATAAACTCTTATAGTGGACTTTGTTGTACCTCGTGGCTTTTCTCGCTTAGTGATGCTGCTTAATGAATAACATTGCGCTGCTTAATAACACCTGCATGTTCCTGGGGGGAAAGAGTGCTGCTACCGTATCAACGAATCTGGCCCAGTGGAAACTAATATTGAATCACTCCACAAACTGTATGACGAACTTCGTCAATACAACCAGGGCACTTCTCCATTCCATTCTTTCTGGCAATCTTCACTCTTCCCATGGGCAGCCCCATTCATAGGGCCAGTGGTTAAAAAATCTATTTTTTCTCCTAGCAACTTGCCTTCTCTGCTTCCTCCAGGAACAGACTCATGGGGTCTCCAGGGTGGCGGTTAACCAAATGCTTCTTCACCCATACCTCCCACTGAGCACAAGCCCACTGACTCCAGACTCCACTACTCATGTTGCTCCTTGCCAACAGGAAGTAGCCAGATTTGAACAGGCCCCAATATACCCAAAAGGGTTGGGATGTTTGGTTGGACCCTCCGGCTCACTCCTGCTCAGTCCAGAAAGCCCTATTCCTGTCTCTCTTTCTCCAAACCATGCCCTCTCAGAATCTCTGAACAAAAGGAAGGCACCAAAAAGCCCAGTTCTGCATTCTTGGTGGCTACGGCAGCTTCTCCCCTGAAGTTGCCAGCAGCCCAAGTCCCCGCCCAAGCATTCCTGCTTTTGACCATACTTGGGCACAAACCCAGCTTGTGGAGGACATGTCATCACCCTTCCCCTACAGGGTATATAAGCTCCCAGCTTTAGTTGGGCCATGTGACTTCTGCCTTAATCTCTGGGGTTGGAGGACTCACCCGGGAGTTGCTTTGCTGGAATAATCCTGTTCTTTTACTTTTTCAATTTGGCTTGATTTGGCTTACTGTGTCAGTGGAGAAACCTATTATTGTGTTACAGAAAACCTATTACTCACTTCTAGTTTTTTCCAAGCAAAATACACTATAAAGTGAGCACCTTATCTCTGTCAACCACCAGAAGATACTTATTCTGTTCTCTTCAACCATTTTATGAGCATTCTGTTTTGGCAAGTTCTTTCAAGATGTTTTTCTTTTCATTCTCTCTCTCTCTCTCTCTCTCTCTCTCTCTCTCTCTCTCTCTCTCT
>CABHPH010124601.1:24213-69585 GCA_902168325.1 Peromyscus nudipes
TCTCTCTCTCTCTCTCTCTCTCTCTCTCTCTCTCTCTCTCTCTCTCTCTCTCTCTCGACGGGGTTTCTCTGTGTAGCCCTGGCTGTCCTAGACCTCACTCTGGAGACCAGGTTGGCCTCAAACTCAAGAGATCTGTCTGCCTCTGCCTCCTGAGTGCTGGCATTAAAGATGTGTATTACCATGCCTGGCTTTGAGATGTATTTCTTAGTAACAGGTCCTCTGTAATGTGATAATAAGTTTCTCTGCTGACATAGTAAGCCAGATCAAGCTGAATTGAAAAAGTAAACAAACAGGTTTATTTAAGCAAAGAAACTCCTGGGTAAGCACCCTTGGCCTCAGAGATTGGGTCGGAGAAGTCACACACCCAAATTAAAGCAGGGAGTTTATATGCCCTGTAGGCGAGGGGTGATTACATGTTCTCCACAAGCTGGGTTTGCGACGAAGTAGAGTCAAAAGCTGACCAACCACTTTAGGTGGGGTCGTGGGCTGCTGGCAACTTCAGGGGAGGAGCTGGGCTTATTGGCGCCTTTTCTTTGTTGGAGATTCTCTGAGAGGGTGGAGTTTGGAGAGAGGAATGGGGCTTTCTGAACAAGCAGGAGTGATCTGGAGGTTCCAGCCAAATACTCAGAAGCTATTCTGACCAGCTGATAATGTCCTGCTTTTCTAAAATGTGTGAGTTCTTCAGGATGTGTGGAATTGGGCTGGGGAGTTGGCTTAGCAGTTGAGAGTACTGACTGTTCTTCCAGACGACTCAGGCTCTATACCCAGTACCTACATGGTGATACACAATGTTCTGGCCTATGAAGGCACCAGGCATGCATGTGGCACACATACATATACATGTGGGTAAAATACTCATATACATAAAACAAAACATAATAATGATGATGAAATTATGTGTGGGATATTGAAGCTGATCTGTGCTTGCTGCATTACTACCACAGGCTTGAAAACACGAAAAAGGACCTTTGAGCTTTTTGTCGCAGGGACAAAATCTTAGAAGCAGAACCTACATTTCTTAATTTGCTCTCTAATTTCATTAAAGAGAACATCGCGCAGATCAAGAGGGCAGCAGCTTTCACACTGAGTCTTTCTTCTTCGGCAACAGTTCCTGGGATGAGTCAGTAGTGCCCTGCCTTTCTCCTTCTTAACAAAATCAAGCAGGACACTGACATGCTCTTCTGCAATTCTTCCCGAGCCATCGCTGAGTGCCAGAACTTGCATGGGCCCTGGTTCCATTCACCATGAGCCTCTAAGCTCTTGTTTCCCTCCTGGCTCTGCCTCCTCTTCCTCCCGTGTGGGACCGCTGTCTCTGTCTCTGCCCTATTTTACTTTTTCTTCTTTCCTGTACCATTTTCACTCTTCTCAGGTGGGATTTGAATAGTGAATTGAAGGGGTTTCGTGTGTCAAGCCTCTAGAGCTACAGGCTTTATAGGAACCACTTATTGCTTGCTTCTTGGGATTGACATACAGAAGTGTTATGGGACTCTTATTATGTATGTGTGTGTGACATGTATGAGTGTGGACCTGGAGATGTCATGTCATTTGTGGATGTCAAAGGACAACCTTTGGGAGTCAGTTCCTTTCCATCATGGGTTATGGGGATTAAACTTAGACCATCAAACAGCAAACATCCCCACCCACTGAACCATATCACTAGCCTAAGGAAAATTACGTTTCTTAATTAAAAAATTTGTTTTAGTTGGGTGATGGTGGCATACACCTTTAATCCCAGCACTCAGGAGGCAGAGGCAGGTGGATATCTCTGTGAGTTCGAAGCCAGTCTGGTCTACAGACCAAGTTCCAGGACAGCCAGGCTACATAGTGAAACCCTGTCTTGGGGGGGACAAAAAGATGAACTTGCTACCAACACCATAAATGATGATGAAGATTTGGACACACTATGACTGATACTCATGGTGATTTTCTGAATAAAATGAAGAGCTCTTTGATTGCAACTTTTTGATGTCTTCTGTCTAGGGGAAATACTACATTGCTGCAAGAGCTCTGTCTCTGACAGGAAAAGATTTTCTCCCGAGGGTGTAAACTTCTTGCTTGCATGCTGCATTTCTCTAATACAGGTGTTAATGACCAGCAACAGATTGTTTGTGTAAAATAAAAACATAAATTTGGGCCTGCAAGATGGTTCAGTAGATAAAAAGAGCTAGATATATTAGTTACTTTCCTATTGCTGTGATAAAACACCTTGACCCAGGCAACTTAAGAACAGTTTCTTTTGGGTTTATAGTTTTAGAGGGTCAGGGTCTATAATGGTGATGACAGCAGGAGGCAGATTTGGCATCTAGAGATGGAAGCTGAAAGCTCACATGTAAAATGTAATCAGGAAGCAGAGAGAGTTAACTGAGAATGGTATACGACTTTTGAAAATTTGAAGCTTGCTCCCAGTGACACACTTCCTCTGGAAAGGCCCCTGTGGTGTTGGTAATTGGCCCTAATAAGCTCACAGGAAGTGGCACTATTAGGAGGTATGGCTTTGTTGGAGTAGATATGGCCTTGTTGGAGGAAGTGTGTCATTGTGAGGGTGGGCTTTGAGGTCTCATATATGCTCAAGCCACGCGTAGTATTTCAGACCACTTCCTCTTGCCTTCAGGATCAAGATGAAGCGCCTTCTCCACTCTCAGCTCCTTCTCCGCACCACGTCTGTCTGCACACTGCCATGTCCCACCATGATGATAATGGACTAAATCTCTGAACTGTAAGCCACTCCAATTAAATGTTTTCTTTCATAAGAGTTGCTGTGGTCATGGTGTCTCCTCACAGCAATAGAAATCCCAAGACAGGCACACCTCCTAAGCCTCCCCTCAAAGTATCACCAACTAGAACTAAATATTCAAATGCCTGAGACTTATGGGGACACATCTCATTCAAAACACCACATTGTGCATCTCTGATGACCTGAGTTCAAATCCCCTGATGACACAGTGGAAAGAGAGAACCAGACTTCTGAAATTTGTCTTTTGACCTCCATGTATGCACCTATCCATGTAATAATAATAATAATAATAATAATAATAATAATAATAAATAATAATTATTATTTATTTTATTAAGCTGGGCATGGTGGCACATACCATTATTAGTCCAGCACTCGGGAGGCAGAGGCAGGTGGATCTATGTGAGTTCCAGGACAGCCAGGGCTACACAGAGAAACCCTGTCTCAAAAAACAAAACAATCAAAACAAAATATTTATTAAAACCTCATAAACCCAATTCTGTTTTCAGGGAATGGGAGGCAGAGGTGCTGGAACCATTCTGGAGCAGCCAGGCTGGTGTGGTGAGAGGCTGCTGATGCCTGCCCATAATAACCACAGTGCTGAGCCTGGCTACCTTTGGAATGTAGATTCTAATGTAGATATAGCTTATCTCCTATGATTTTACTCCTACAAACACTTTTGGATGTGATTGAAGCATAATTACTATCATAGTAATTTCCTTTTTAGATTGTTCACTGCTATCTTAGACACTGTCCTATTGCTGTGAAGATACACCATGACCAAGGCAACTATTATGAAATGAATTTGATTGGGTGCTTGCCTACAGTTTCAGAGGTTTAGTCCATTATCATCATGGTAGAGAGCATGGTGGCATGCAGGCAGGTACTGGAGCAGTAGCTGAGAGCTACATTCTAATCCATAGACAGGGAGAGGCACTGGGTCTGATGTGGATTTTTGAAACTTCAAAGCCCACACCCATTTGACACACGTCCTCCAACAAGGCCACACCTCCTAATCCTTCTAATCCTTTCAAATAGTGCCACTCCCTGGTGACTAAGCATCAAATATATGAGCCTATGGGGCCATTCTTATTCAAACCACCATTGCTAAGGTACTAAGTAAAACTAATTTTTGGTAGTGTGATTGTGTTTCCTGTGGTCCTACTGGATGCACTTACTTGTTCTAGTGGCTTTCTTTCGTGTCCCCCTGGACTTTGTGCTTCTGTATCCACATCAAATGAAGGCATTCTTTTTTTTTTTCCCAAATTGTTTGTGGGTTTTGTTTGTTTGTTTTGAGACAAGGTCTTGCTGTGTAGCCTTGGCTGGCCTCAAACTCTTGGCAATCCTTCTGCTTAGCTTCCAGAGTCTGGGGTTATAGGTATGTACCACCGTATCCAGCTGGGTGGTTTTTTGTTTTTTTTTTTTTTTTGAACTGGGGCCTATGTTGACCAGGTTGGCCTGGGTGTCATTATTTATTTATTTAGCCTTTTTTTTTTTTTTTTTGAGACAGGGTTTATCTGTTAGCCTTGGCTGTCCTGGAACTCACTCTGTGGACCAGGCTAGCCTTGAACTCAGAGATCTGCCTGCCTCTGCCTCCTGAGTGCTGAGATTAAAGGCGTGCACCACCACCTGGCTAGCCTTATTTTGTAATGTGTGGGATATGATATCAATTCTATGATATTGACTGAATGTGGTAAGAATGGTAATTCTTTTCCTTTTTTTTCCCTCAGTGCTGAGGAAGCCTGGACGTAAGACATGCTAGGCAAGTGCTCCATTACTGAGCTATATTCCCAGCCCAGAAACCCTTTTCTTGATAGCCTCAAGCAGAAATGACTCAGTGTTTGACCAGATGTGGCGGCACACACCTGCAATTTATCTTTTCTGCATAGCCCTGGCTGTCCTAGAATTCGCTCTGTAGACCAAGGTTGGGCTCAAACTCAGAGATCTGCCTGTTTCTGCTTCCAGAGAGCTGGGATTAAAGGTGTGTGCAGCCACTACCTGGCTTAAGGCCCTTTTTCAACACCTTCCCCCCCCCCACCAACACACACCAAAACCCCTGAAAAGTAACCAGTCTTTCAGGTTGGCCTTTTTTGGAGACTGTCTTTGAGACGTTAAGAAGGTGGGTGCCACAGCACTTGCCACTCAGGCCTGAGGACCTGTGCTCTAGCCTCAGAAGGCAGACAGGAGAATCTAGTCCTGCAAATTGTCTTCTGACTCACACGAGTGCCACGCCATGCTATGGCAAGAAAACACAGACATGTGCACACATAATAATAAATAAAGAATTTAAATGGAACAAGTTGGGCCCTCAAGATGGCTCAGCAGATACAGCAGATATCACAAACCTGGTGACTAGAGTTTAATCTCTGGAACCTATGTAAACGTGAAAAGAAAAAGTTAACCTTACAAGGTTGTCCTCTGAGCGCCACACATGTGCTCAAATACAAACACACTATACATACATACAATTATAATACATTTTTTAAACTTAAAAAAATGCAAAAGGTTATGGCACACTCTTTTAATCCCAGCACTTGAGATTTACATCTTGCTTCTCATGGTGGCAGTTGGCAGCGTCTCCTGACTCAGCCTTCCACTTCCCAGAATTCTCCTCTCTGCTTATCCCGCTTATACTATACTTCCTGCCTGGCTACTGGCCAATCAGTGTTTTATTTATCAACCAAATCAGAGCAACACATTCACAGCATACAGAGAGATATCCACAGCATATACATGTATAAAACTATGAACATGTTTGAAATTTTCAATGAACGAATTTAACTAATAAAAGTAAACCTTTGAGCTGGGTGATGGTGGCACACACCTTTAATCCCAGCACTCGGGAAGCAGAGGCAGGTGGATCTCTGTGAGTTCGAGGCCAGCCTGGTCTACGGAGTGAGATCCAGGACAGGCACCAAAACTACACAGAGAAACCCTGTCTTGAAAAACCAAAAAAAATCAATCAATCAATCAATCTTTGGCCAAGTGCAGAGGTATGTGCCTATGGTGTTAGTTGCATATATTTTTTCTGCAAACGTGCATACGTGGAGAAGTCAGAGGTTGCTGTCTTCAACAAACACTCTCTATTTTCTTTACTGAGGCAGTCTCTCTGGAGCTCACTGGGACATCTAGTTTCACTAGCCAGCTTGGTTCAAGGATCTGCTCTCTCTGCCTCTTGAGTACTGGGATTACAGGACTGCCATGTCTGCTAAGTCTTTTATGTGGGTCCTGGGGACCCAAACTCTGGTCCTCAAGTTTGTGTAGAAATTGCTTTATCCCTCGAGCCACCTTCCCAGCACTAGTGCCAACTACAAGAGAGGCCACGGCAGAAGGATTATTTAAGCCCAAGTAACAGAGAAAAGTAGGAAGACTCTTTAAATCCTAAAACCAGGGCAGGAGAGATGGCTCAGCAGAGGACCTGAGTTCAGATCACAATACACAATACATTTGAGGCTAGCCTGGGCTAAATGAGATCCTATCTCAAAACAAAACAAACCAAACAGAAACAAAAAAATCTTCTAAAATGAAGAATCCTGTATGGCTTTATACTCAAACACTTAAAAGTTTGTAGTTCTGGTGTACAATTCTAGATTTTGTCTTTTTTTTTTTTTTAGACAGAGTTTCTGTTTTGCCTTAGCTATCTCTGGAACTTTTTCTGTAGACCAGGTTAACCCTAACTTAGAGATCTGCCTGTCCCTGTCTCCCAAGTGCTGAGAATCAAAGGTATGCGCCACTACGCCTGACTTCCAGAAGATTTTCAAATAAATTATTTATGGATTTTCTTTTTCTTTAGTCAACAAGGGGTCTTGCTATGTAGCCTAGAAAGGCTTTCAACTCACAATCCTCCAGCATTAGCCTCCTGAGTTCTAGGATTCCAGGTGAGTGCCATCACCCCTGCTAAGTATTTCTCTATTACACTGTCCCATGAACAACACTTGCACAAACTACTATTATGTAAAAAGCTACAACTGGGGAGTGTATTCAGGGCTTTTCCATTTTCCTGTTGCTACAGTAGCAAAGCTGAATGGGAGGGAGCCACTGAGGCTCACTCCCCCCTGCCTTAGAGCCTAGGGTTTAGCGTGCATGTTTTCAATGCACCGCCTCACCCTGTGCTCTGTTGCCTTACAGCTTCCTAAGACAAACTCTCAACACTCATTCCTCAGATACCCCGTGTGCCCTGTGCTTGACTCTCTACTCCAAGTCTGGGAAGTGTGAGACAGAACAGAACCGGAAACAGTATTCTCTTTGAAATAGATATGACAACCATCTGAGGCAGATCTCTGAAACGAACTTACTCTTTAGCTTTGAACTCACATATAAAGCTATTCCTCACTAAGGGGAAAATTCTTTTCACAAACACATGCTATAAAAAATCTGGGCCAAGGCTGAGGATTTAGCTCAGTGGTAGAGCGCTTGCCTAGCAAGCGCAAAGCCCTGGGTTCGGTCCTCAGCTCTGGAAAAAAAAAAAATTAAAAAGGGGGCTGGAGAGATGGCTCAGTGGTTAAGAGCACTGACTGTTCTTCCAGAGGACCTGAGTTCAATTCTCAGCACCCACATGGTGGCTCACAGCCATCTGTAGTGAGATCTGGCACCCTCTTCTGGCCTGCAGGCATGCATGCAGGCAGAATACTGTATACATAATAAATAAAAAAAAAAAAAAAAAAAAATCTGGGCCAGCTGGGCAGTGGTGGCTCACGCCTTTAATCCCAGCACTCGGGAGGCAGAGGCAAGGGGATCTTTGTGAGTCTGAGGCCAGCCTGGGCTACAGAGTGAGTTCCAGGAAAGGTGCAAAGCTACACAGAGAAACCCCGTCTCGAAAAAAGAAAAAAAAAATCTGGGCCAAAGACTTGACTGCAGTGGTCATGAAACACACACAGTCATACACTTTGTCCAGGAGAATAAAGTAAAAGAGTGTTGTGTATGGCAGACCACGTCCACTTCCCATCCCACTGGAAAACCCAGTCATCTCTACTTGCAGAGTCTCATGAACTCAGTGACTCCTCAGAGCTGATAAAAAAAACCTGGCTTTCCAACAATCTATACTGGACAGGAAAAAATGTTTATCAGGTCACAGTGCACATGAAATGTAATACTAGTAGGTGATTCATGCAGTTATAGAACTAGAGGGAAATTACAGCCTACATTGTTTTGAGCTTTTCATCATGGCAACTGAGATCTGCTGTTAAACATCCTGACCAGACAAATGGATGGATGGATGAGAGAGCAGCCCAGGGGTAAGTCCCAGCCTGAGTGCTATCTTCAAGAGAAACAAGAGGTGGCACCACAAAGTCATGTTGTCATCTTTTGTAGCTCTGGTGTGACGCAAACTATCAAGAATGTGTATACTTAGGGTTACAAAAAAACAAAAACAAAACTATAAGACACAAAACATCCAGTTAAAAGTTATTTATTCAAAAATATTCTTTCTTTTTTTTCTTTTTCTTTTCTTTTTCTTTTTTTTTTTTGAGAGAGGGTTTCTCTGTGTAGTCCTGGCCATTCTGTAACTTGTTCTTTAGACCAGGCTGGCCCTGAACTCAGAGATCCACCTGCCCTGCCACCTAAGAGCTGAGATTAAAGGTGTGCACCACCAGGCCTGACTTTTTCTACTAATTCTGATTCTATATCAAATTAAGACAAGGAGTGGTGTTACACAGAAAAACTGCTCAGATCTCCTGTACAGAATGCAATCCCCTCATTAGCTCATTATCTACTGAGAATGACAGATGCAAGTCATGTACTTTGCAAAAGTCATAATAGGTATACAGTACTCCATACCAAAATTATTTTATAAAGCTTATATTCATATTTCAGTTAAAATTTAGCGAATATAAAATGATACTGGCTTTAAAGATCATCCAATGACTTAATTTCTTTTCTTACAAAGCTCAAGGACATAATTGCCTCAAGTCTCTTTACTGCCCACAAAGTGGGTAAGAACCACTTGAGGGCTAGGGGTGCAGTCAGTGGTAGAGTGCTGGCCTAGCAGGAACAAGGTCCTGAATGCTGCCCCCAACACCAAGAAGAGGACCTCCTGAGATTATAGTGCGTTTCCACTCTTCATTTTCAGTGGCTAAAATAAGCTGGAGATGTAACAGCAGGCCAGAGATTTCTGGCCTTAACACACATTTCCTACAGGTTCTCAACTTCAAACTATTATCCAAAATAGAGGCATTAAAAAATGGCTTTTGGAGGCCAGGTGTGGTGTCGAATACTTTAAATCCCAGCAATTAGGAAACTGAGACCTATAGAACTCTGAAAGTTCTTGGCCAGGCAGGACTACCTAGGGAGAACCTGTCTCAAAAAAGAAACAAAAGGCTTCTGGAAGCCTGTACATTCAAAGGAAACGCTTTAGTATTCTTAGAGTTAAATCCACCGGGAGAATCAGTCTCTCTCTCATTTTATTTTCTCAAGAGCTTTGGGCTTTGAGAAAAGTGTGCATGCCACCTAGGCATGCAGCTGCTGAGCCAGCCCCAGCTCTGGTCCTCCTGATGGTTTAAGAAGTCAGTCTTTTCTCAACAGCTTCCTGGTAAGCAACAAACCGTCTCAAATTCATCTTCACGTTGTCAAGAACACACAGCTGATCTGGACTGTATTTGCCCCTCCCTTCTTTCCGTATCTGATAAGAGACAGAACGAGATTATGTCATCTGATTTGTTATCATTTAAATAAAGTAACTATTTTATAAACAAATACGAAGTTTTACTTCCAGATTAAATAGAATATGCCCATTTTTTTTTCTTTTTCCATTTTCACTGTGACAGGATCCCTCAATCAAACCCAGAGCATGCTGGTTTGGCTAGCCTCACTAGTCAGCTTGTTCTTGGGATCATCTATCTCTACTTTGTCAGGCTGGAATTCCACCCAGCATTTTGGTGGGTAAATGCTGACCTAGTTTTCACAGTTGCATGGTAAGTACTCTAACCACTAAACTATTTCCCCAATCTGAATACACACATTAAAATAACAGCTACAAGCCAACTGCATGTCTTTGATCCCAATACTCTGGAGGCAGTGGCAGAGGGATCTTTGTGAGTTTGAGGCCAGCCTGGTCTACACGGTGAGTTCCAAGACAGTCAAAGTTACACAGAGATCCTGTCTCAAAAAAACAAAACAAAACACCAAAAAGGAAAAAAAGTTACAGAAATGAAATCCATAGATAAAAAGACTGAAATTTATGGAATGCAAATCATAACTCACCCCTAGTCTTTTTTTTTTTTTTTGGTTTTTCAAGGCAGGGTTTCTCTGTGTAGCTTTGTGCCTTTCCTGGATCTCACTCTCTAGACCAGGCTGGCCTTGAACTCACAAAGATCCACCTGCCTCTGCCTCCCGAGTGCTGGGATTAAAGGTGTGTGACCCCTAGTCTTTTTAAAAAATATTTATTGAAAATTTTTATTTGCATGGACATTTTGCTTGCATGTTTGTTATGTGTACCACCTGAGTGCCTGGTGCCCAGGGAGCTCAGAATAGGACAATGGAACCCTGAAACTGGAGGTAAGATGGTTGTGAGCCATCATGCAGATCCTAGGAATCAAAGCTGGGTCCCTACAAAAGCAACAAGTGCTCTAAATCACTGAGCCATCTCTCCAGCCCCTTTATTTTATGTGCATGGACATTTTACAGACATGCAAGTCCATGCACCAAATGCCTGCAGTGCCTACAAAGGCCAGAAGAGGGCGTCAGATCCCCTGGAACTGGAATTACAGCTAAGTGGCCATGTGGGTGCTGAGAATTGAACCCAACTCCTCTGGAAGAGCAATAGTGACTGTCTCTCCAGCCCTTATCTCTAGTCTTAAGTGCTAGTTTTCAAGTTTTAGTACACCACCTAGAAGATTTCCTACAGAATGGGCTGGTAGGGCCCCTACTGGTGCCCTTATTAACTTTCTGATTCAGAGGTCAGGAGCTGGGGGCTAAGAATTCACATTTGGAACAAGACAACAGGTGATGCTGTGAGTACCGGGAGGGAAGACACCTTTGAGAAGCATGGCTTTAGACAAATTCTTTAGTCCACCACATGCAGTTGTATTTAAATGCAACTTGGGGCCTCTGGTGCCTCCATTTACACAAACGTGTCTCCATTTTTACACAAATGGGCCTCATTTTAAAACTGTAGGTTAAGTATCTATAAGGTCCTGGAGTCCATCTCCAGTAATACACACCAAAACCACAATTAAAAAAAACCCTCCCACCCCAAGATAAAGCAATTTCACTGGGGCTTAGTGTAAAGAAAAACAAAAATCCAGCAGTGAGACATTATCACTGTAGCAACACATACTAAACAGGAAAGTCAACCCCATCAACAGCTTCCAACGTCCAGGTTGTTTCCCAGCTCTGGGCTTACAGCAAGCTTTAAAGCACTGCTGCTTCAGAGTTCTAGGCTTGTTCTATTTCGGTGCTAGGGATTAAACCCAGGGTCTCATGAATACTAAAACATATGCTACCATGAGTGACGTTTCCAGCCCTTATTCATTTATCTTTTGAGATAGGATCTTATTGTGCAGTCCAGACTGGCCTGGGACTCATGATTCACCTCCAAGTTCGGGATTAGAGGCTGGCACCACCACATCCATCTGGAGGCTTTGATGACTTTGCCTAATCTGCTTTGCTGGCAGCAGAAATGGTGTAAACTTTGTTCTCCTTACCTCAAAGGTTCCTTTGCAGAAATCTAAAGGGCTTTTATGAACAATGTAGACACAGTGACTAGCATGAAAACAGGTCTTAGAATTAAGCAAAAACAGACAAAAAAAAAAAAAAAAAGCAGAAATGTGGTTACGTTATGCTATTTTTTTTGGATAACAAAGGAAGAAATCCCAGGTACATTTGTCTCTGCTTAAAGCAACACCTCTCGGTGGTGCTGGAGTGACGACTCAGATTAAAAGGCACTGGCTGTGATTCACAGCGCCTACCTGGTGGCTCAGAGCCATCTGTCACTCCAGTTACAGGGGCTCCGACACCACCGCTGGCTTTCATGAGCATTGCACATACACGGTGTACAAACATATGTGCAGGCAAAAGCATCTATATAAAAATAAATACATCTCGAAAGGAAAATAATTTATTTTGGGGTGCTGGGGATGTAGCTCAGAGGTAGAATGCTTGCCTAGCATGTGATTCCTAAAAGGAAGAATGGACGGAAGGAAGGAAAAGAAAACAAACAAACAAAAAGAAACAAAAAGCCCTCGGAAACGGAAAGATTCGTTTGTTCCTATTTCCTAGGCATTGGGTGTAACTCAGGTAGAGGACACAGACAGCACAGGTAAGGCCCTGGGCTCAATCCCCAGCACCAAAACAAATAACAAACAAACAAAAAAAACCCCCGAAGCTCTTGGCTGCTCTCTCATTCAGCATGAATGAATGAATGAATGAATGAATGAATGAATGAATGAACAAACCGAAGCTCTTGGCTGCTTGCTCTCTTCTTCAGCTAATACAGGGCAGCTCTATGTTCCCCAGGACAGAACACCCTGCAGATGCCTTCTTTCCCCACAACAATGCCTTCTTTTCTCACAACAATGAAGCCAACATATAGTACCTTACACCATACAAAACAAGTTTAAAAGTATACCAAGTGCTTTTTAAGCTACAGACAGTATTTCTGTGTAACAAAGCTGTATAACATCATGAAGAACTTGTCAAGATGCCATGCTGGCTCCAATTACTGCAACCCAGCACCACTCTGCGGAACCAGGACTCAACCAACAAGCATTTCACTGAGTGCTTTGGATGGAAGTGCTAGGTTAATCACCAAGACTTAACAGGAATTCCTTACATATCCTCTAAGCTACATGGTCCTCCCCAGAGCTGCTGAGACCTGGGCGTTTATAAAGAAAACAACTACAAACCTTTGTCTTGAAGACTGGCTGGAATTCTTTCAAAGTTGATAACAATTTAATTTGAACTGAGGCCTTTTCAGCTTCTTCACCATCTGCAAAAACATCAAAGAGGGCATCCAAAGCCTCTCCTGTTACCACGAGGGAAGGGTCTTTGGTGGCAACTTCCAGCAGAAAGCACCCAATGGTCTACAAAAACCAAACACAGGATAATGAAGGTCAGTCTCCAAGATGAGCACTGAGAAATGTGCCAACTGCTCCTGCATTTTACTTAATGGAAAAATATCAGGGAAGAATGAAAACTTTCAAAGGTCTGAAGACGTCACACACAGCTATGACTATATCAACATAAGCTAAATATGCTATAGTTTATATTACCAAATACAGTGAACTGAGGTCCATAAATGATATGAAAAATGCATTTTAGAAATTACTAAATTTTTTTTTCTGCTTTCCTCAGAAAGCTTCTCATTTGTAACAACAACCACTACCACCTTTGATCCCAGAAATCAGGAGGCAGAGGCAGGCAGAGCTCTGTGAGTTCGAGGCCTACATAGTGAATTCCAGAACAACCAGAGCTAGAGTGAGAACCTGTCTTGAAAAAAAAGAAAGAAAGAAAACAAATCACAAAATTAAAACGAGTGACACTCTCACTTTACTTCACTCACTCGTTGTTTTCCTTTTTTTCTTTTTGGTTTTTTTGAGACAGGGTTTCTCTGTGTCGTTTTGGTGCCTGTCCTGGATCTCGCTCTGTAGACCAGGCTGGCCTCGAACTCACAGAGATTTGCCTGGCTCTGCCTCCGGAGTGAAGGGATTAAAGGCGAGTGCCACTGTCACCCGGCTTTTTGTCTTGTTTATGACACATGGTCTCATGTCACTTAGGCTAGCCTCAAATTCATCATTGCAGTGGGGGATGGCCTTAACCTTCTGATCCTCCTGCTTCTACCTCCCATGGGCTGGGAATACAGACACGTGCCACCAAGCCTGACTACTATATGCTCTTTCTTTCCCCTCCACAATTAGTTAGCTTATGAGAAGAACATTCCCAGTCTGCAAAGGCCTCTTCCAGAATAATCTGATTATAGTCTGGCTGTTGTGTGTGGGATGATCTGTAACCTGTTACGGAGACAGGGGATAGAGGCTGTCAGAATATGGGGTCCAAAGTCCAGCTGTACCATGCTAGTCAGTTAACCTCTCTGGGCTCTAATTTTCTCATTTTAATGTTAACAGAACAGATAACCTCTATGACAGTATTAGGTTTAATATCCTAGAATGTACTATGAAGCATACACCACCATATAAGAAGTCTTATTAAAAAAGGATGAACCAGGGGCTGGAGAGATGGCTCAGAGGTTAAGAGCACTGACTGCTCTTCCAGAGGTCCTGAGTTCAATTCCCAGCAACCACATGGAGGCTCACAACCATCTATAATGAGATCTGGCTCCCTCTTCTGGCCTGCAGTCACATATGCTGTATACATAATAAATAAAAAAAAAAAAAAAAAAAAAAGATGGACCATGGGGGAGGGGAGGGAGAGCTGGAGAGAGGAAGTGGGGGAGTATGAACAAGAAACGTTGTACACATGGACAAAATTTCAGGTAAGCAAGACAGGAAGCAACAGACACCGTCGTCATCCAGGCTTGGGAGCAAACTTCTAGTCTACAGGAAGTACAGTGGACGGGTAAGCAAGACAGGAGGCAACAGACATCATCGTCTATTTGGCTGCTGCAGGAGGTGTAGAGTTGGTGCTAAGGTAACTGTTCTAGATCAAGAGAGCTGAAGATTCCAAACGAAACATAACTTAGGGGCTTTATTTGCAAAAACAAACTATAAGGATTATCTTTCAGACAAGAGGAAAACGATAAATATGAAACAGGTATTAGACTGTTGTTAGCTGTAAAATGCACAATAATGGCAGTTACATAAAGAACTGCCCCTATTTGTAACAGATACATATTGAACCAACAGGGACAAATCCCATGATGCCTTTTATTTACTTTAACATACCCAAAGAAACTATATGACATACTACGCTAGAACAGGAATTTAAGTCTGCTTATGGGTATAAAAAAATCCATTATACTTTTTATTAAACTAGATAAAAAATACTTTCAGCCAGGCAGTGGTGGTGCACCCCTTTAATTCCAGCATCCAGGAGGCAAAGGCAGGTGGACCTCTCTGAGGTCGAGGCCAGCTTGATCGACAAAGCAAGTTCCAGGACAGCCAAGGCTACACAGAGAAACCCTGTCTCAAAACAAACAAACAAACAAACAAACACCAACCAACCAAACAAACAAACAACTTTCAAACTTGGGTTTCATTAAAATGGTCCCTGGCAATTTGAACTGTGAAGGAAAGGAAGTAATTACACATAAAAATGTTCATCTGAGCCGGGCGGTGGTGGCGCACGCCTTTAATCCCAGCACTCAGGCGGATCTTGTGAGTTCAAGGCCAGCCTGGTCTACAGAGTGAGATCCAGGAAAGGCGCAAAGCTACACAGAGAAACCCTGTCTCGAAAAACCAAAAAAAAAAAAAAAAAAAAGTTCATCTGTACACAGAGATGCCACATAGCCAAATGCAATCATTTATGAGTGTATTTATTAAAAACACCCAGAATAAGCCAGCGAGGCAGCTCATTGGATACAGTACAGATAACAGTACAGCAGGACCCAAAGATATACAACATCTGTACTCACTGAACCTGAGTTCAATATCTGGAACCCATGGAGGAAGGTCCGAACCAAGTCCTGAAAGTGGTCCCCTGACCTACATACACACGTGCTAAAGTATGTGTGTATCTGTCCTTATACACACAATAACAGCAAATACAATCAAAACTGTAAAAGCTCCCGAAGCGTGCAGAATGGAGCAGCGATGGGTCTACACCTCAGAGACAAAGAGCAGGAAGCCTAGGACTACGGAGGCAAACAGTGTCATTCACACTTCATCGCTCTGCTTTTCTACATGGTTTTGCTAGTGCACGTACTGTTCTCCAACTTTTTAAAAGTTTCACTATCGCTGTTTCCCAATTATGTATACGTCTGCATGTGGGTTTGTACCATGAGCACCAGTAACTGTTGGGGCCAGAGAGATCAGATCCCTTGGAGCTGGAATTACACAGTTGTGATCTGCCTAGTCTGGATGCTGGGAGTTCAAACACAGTCCTCTGAAGAGTGGGCAGTGCTCTTAACTGACGAGCCATCCCCCAGCCCTCCAACATGGTTTTTAAAGATATTACAAATCACTATGGGGTTTCAGTAGGTTAAGAAGTACTTTAGAGCCAGACTTGGTGGCTCAATTCTTTTAATCCCAGCACTCGGGAGGCAATGGCAGGCGGATCTCGAGTTTGAAGCCAGCCTGGGCTACAGCCAGGGCTATACAGAAAAACAAAACAAAACAAATTCCACATTTGGCCTTATGCTTTATTTTTCAGAAAGCACATCTGGAGAAAAGTTAAATGAGAACAGGCTCACCTTTTCAAGCACTTTTTTTTCCCCCCAAGACAGGGTTTCTCTGTGTAACAGTCCTGGCTGTCCTGGAACTTGCTTGGTAGACCAGTCTGGCCTCAAACTCACAGAGATCCACCTGCCTCTACCTCCCAAGTGCTTAAAGGCATGCGCCACCACTGCCAGGTTCAAGTACTTATTTAATACACCATTTTATTAAAGCCATAGGGCACACTCTATGTTTCTTTATACAATATCTTATCATGAACTCCTCCCCTTTCTACTTACTGAACAGTTTAGGTTAGAAACAACTGTTTACCTTAAGAGTTTCAAGTGTGCCATCTTCCTTGGCTAGGACGCTGCCAGTGATCCCCAAAATACTGACCACATTCACTCTTACCCCGATGCTGCTGCTATGAATGCCTGCTCTGCAGAGCGTCATCAGCTGCTCGGGTGTCATACACTGTTGAGAGAAAAGAAACACTTCCAGGTATTTATTTACTTATCTCATGTGCATATGAGTGTTCACATGTGTGTGGGTGTTGTGTGACTGTTTCTTCTGAGACTGAAACATTCCATCCAGAAGGGAAGCTCTTTAAACTGGAAGCCAAACACTCAAAATAGCTTTAGGAAATACCTGAAACTGATCAAATTCACTAGGCCCCTCCCTGCTTGAGTTCTCAGAAGGAAGGAAGCCAAGTTGCAAAGAAGACACTCAGGCAAGATGAGCTGCAAAGACTCTCAGAGGAGAAAAGCTGCAAAGGAGACTCTTGAGCCTAGACCACCTGCCTGGAAGAAGCAGGAACCAGCTGAGCTGCCTGGAAGGGGTTTAGACCAACGGACTCACTTTGAAAAAACATTCTCCAACCTGTTGAGTTGCAGGCAGTGCAGCTTGCTCCAGGTGCTGGGGTGGGCTTTGGTGATATAGCTGTCCCCTGCTCCTTTCAGTAACCCCTCACCCATATTCCTGTAAGTACCACCAATAAAACTCACTGGTTCACCAAGTTGGACTTTGTAGGTAACTGCGTTTTGGTCTGTGGTAAGATCCCTATTAGGGTGGAGTAGAAATGTGTGTTGCACCTTCCCAGAAAAAGTTTTGTCACACAACAGTGGGCATATATGTGCAGGTGTTTGTGTACCTATGTGTAATTTGTGGAGGTCCATGGTTGATGTCGGGAACCTTCCTTGATTACACTCTACCTTATTCATTGAGGCCCTATCTCTCAATTGAACCAGAGCTTGCCAATACAGCTAGTCTGACTAGTTTGCTCCAGGGATCCCATCTCCACCCACAGAGCTCTAGACTTACAAGCAGGCCACCCACCCACATAACATTTATATAGATTCCAGAGATCTTGTATGGCAAGCGCTTTAATCATTAAGCTATCAAACTAGTCTTTCTAGGTTTTAAGGAGGGAAATTACAACTTGAGCATGGGACTTTTTTTTTTTTTTTTGGCAAAAAGCAATCAGAGACTTAAGAGTTTGGGGGTAGAGGTATAGGTCACGGGTAGAGCACAAGTATGGGGGTGGGGGGAACTGAGGGCTCAGACATAGGGTCCACATCAGAGAAAAGGAACCAACCTGAAGAAATTCCTATTAATATGTATCAATTTTTGCATCAAAAATAATAACTAGCCAGGCAGTTGTGGCATACGCCTTTAATCCCAGCACTTAGGAGGTAAAGACAGGTGGATTTCTGGTCTACAAAGCGAGTTCCAGGACAGGCTCCAAAGCTACAGAGAAGTCCTGTCTCACCCCCCCCCCCAAAAAAAAAAAGAAGAACTAAGTTGGTATGGTAGCCAAGACTACAGACCTACAAATAATCCCAGCACTAAGACTGGGACAGTAGGATCAGTAGTTTAAGGCCAGTCTAGGATACATAATGAAACCCTACCTCAAAATAAATAAATGTGTATAAAACTCTGAGCACACAATGAGACTAAAAAGAAAGCATGGGTGAAGCCCTAGGTTCAGTATCAGCGACAAACAAACAAAACAAGAAGCAGGAAGGAAAAAAGGAAGAAAGAAAGAGAGAAAACGATACAGGTTGTATTTAGAGATTACCAGAGTATTGATTCCTTATGGGCGATAAAGGGTCAGGGGTACAAACTGTGCCAAAATTATTAAATGACCAATGAGACAATATCTTATTTGCAGAAGAATCCTAGCTAATAGTACCACACAAAGAAGAGAAGGCTGGGTGTCTCCAATGTGCAGCCTCATGAAAGGATCTGGGCAGGTATGATCACCATTGGCTAAAACCTTTGAGTGAACACACTAAGACATGATCTGTGATTTAAAGTATAAGATATATAAAACAATACGAATTTTTCTTGCCAAAAATTTCTGAACCTGAATCTAATTAGATGTAGGTCTTAATATAGGTCTTAACATTGCTAAGGCAGTCTAGAGAAAATGAACAATACATAAAATAAGAATTATCTGCTATATTTTGGATCTAGAGTGATGATATTGGGACTTCGGCTTTTACAAACACAGCTTACTGCCATACATAAATAATAAGATCATTTATTGGTGAAATGATGTGATTTGCCTAAAAATACTCCAAGAAAGAAGATTCAAAATGCAGGGCAAACAAACGAAACAAGGAGGCAGGATGCTGCCCAGCTGGAGGCTCAGTGTAGGTGTGTATGGCTTTCAGCAACGTCTGGAACCCCTTGATCAAAAGGAACAAGTATAAACGGAAGACAGCTGCCGGGGCTGGAGAGATGGCTCAGAGGTTAAGAGCACTGACTGCTCTTTCAGAGGTCCTGAGTTCAATTCCCAGCAACCACATGGTGGCTCACAACCATCTGTAATGAGATCTGGTGCCCTCTTCTGGCCTGCAGTCATACATGCTGTATACATAAGAAATAAATAAATCTTTAAAAAAAAAAAAAAAAAAAAAAAGACAGCTGCCTAGGAAGGCAGCCACATGGTGCTGCAGGCTTGGGAGGCAGAAGTACTTTTCTTCCTTTGGTTTCTTGAGATAGGGTTGTTCTGTGTAACAGTCCTGGCTGTCCTGGAACTTACTCTATAGATCAGGCTGGCCTTGAATGCAGAGATCCACCTGCCTCTATCTTCCGAGTGCTGGGACAAAATGTGTGAACCACCACTTCAGGCTTTTTTTTTTTTTTTTTCCTACTTCAAGCACTTCCCTTGCCTTTTCACAAAGCTCAACTATAACTCTTAACGGTTTGTGTTTTTTCTGGCAATGTGCTTGCAAAACACAGAATCTTTTCAAGTTTCACATAAGCAGTTTATAATATCTTACCTGTGGAATGTTCTTGGCAGCCATTGTTTGCAAAAGGGCCCTCAAAGCACTACTTATGGCTTCTAGAAAATCAGCGTGTTTAGCAAAATCTAAAACACACAAAAAATTCCACAAAACACAAAGATGAAGTGCAAGTTTTCTCTTCTCCAAGACAAACTATTTTGTAGAAAAAGAAACAGGATTAAAACAAAGCATACAAGTGTTAGCTTACATTGTTATTAACAAAAGCAATTTTTCTCAGATTTATCTTATTTTAGGTGGGTGAGTGTTTTACCTTTCTGTATGTCTATGCACATGAGTGCAATGCATAGGGAGGCCAGAAGAGGGCAGCAGACACACTAGAACTAGAGTTAGAGGGTATGTGTCTCCCTGTGGGTTCTAGGAACTGAGCCATCTCTCCAGCCCCCAACAAAAGCATTCTTGATATTTAAGGCAAATATTTGCCTAACAGTCTGCACAGTGTCCAGTGAGTCTGAAGGATGACTGCAGTAGGAACAGGCAGTGACCTGCAGAGGTCCTGACTTAAGATGTTGGGTTTTCACTAGACTAACACAGCCCAGGATACACCTGAGCCAGTGGTTGTGGCTCTCATCTTGCAGAGGTCTCACTATGATGTGGGCAGACCTGTGGGGGAGTCATCTCCTACACCAGTGCTCTGAACGATACAAACTCATGGCTCAAAGCTTCCCCGGTGTCTGTTCTATGACTCACCTTGCTCTTTTCCTACTGTACTTTCTTATGTATGACTAAGAGAACAGCAGCAATAAACAACTGAGCTAGTGCACCACAGGCAAGAACAAATGAGAGCCAGCCAGGTGAGTGATCCATTTGGTACACTAGAATCATAATTTCTAAAAACGCACAGTAAGTAGGTCCAGTCCTCGCCATCTTCTGACACCTCCCCATTTACTTCCTACGTGCAGAGTCTGATTTCTTCTTCTTAAACATGGGTGTGACTTTTATCTTTTTTAAACACATCCATGACAGGCTAGCTCATAACTAGCCGTGTGATTTACAGCTGACTCACAAGTGTGTGCTTTTCCTGGTCTCACAACCTAGGAACCTAGTCATTGTTGTGAAGAGGCGCAGGTCAAGCATGAGTGTTCTGCTGGATGATTCTAGTCGTAAGTGTTTAATGTAAGTGAATAAAAATCTCAAATGATTCTGGCTCACAGCCTTTAAGTTCTTCAGAAGAGACACTAGTCTAGGCAAGATTCCACCTCAGCAATAGTGACACTGCGCAGATAATTCTGTTATGTATGTGTATATAGGGAGCTCCTGTGATACCTCCTAGCATCCCTGCTGCATACCAGGAGCAACCAACAAGACAGTAACCACTGAAAATATCTTCAGACATTGTCTCTAGTGGAGAATCACTGCCTAGACATCATGGAATGGAGACAAGTCACCCTCACCATTCTGCCTATGTTCCAGGCACAGAGAGACTCTGAGAATAAGGATGAAGACAGAGTATCATGTGGTGCTCAGGCTGCTTTAGAACTCATGGGTTCAAGCAATCCTCCTGCCTCAGGCTCCTGAGAGGCAGAGACTGAAGCTATACCTAATCATATGCAGCTTATTGCTTCAGCCATAACGCTTGGGGCAGATTTGTTACAAAGCAGCAAATGACATGTTTTGTTGCCCTGTGTGCCTGGGACATTGTCCCATTTCTGGTATCTCCTTATGTTGCCTGGGAAAAAGACAGGTAGCTTCTCACAATTTTCTTAAGACAGCAGGGTCTTCCTATAGTTCAGATTGGCCTCAAACTCTCAATTCTCCTGCCTAGCCTCATAAGCACTGGGATTACAAAAGATGCAATCCATACCAGGTACATAATTTCTAAATTTTTATTTTATTTCTTATTACTGTGTGCATGTAAGTGCAGGTGCACATGTGCTACAACACACCCATGGAGGTCAAAGGACACCTCAGAAATCTTCCCACACTGGGATGCATCCAGGAATCTAACTCAGGTCCTCAGGCTTGCATATGGAGTGCTTTTTTTTTACATGTTGAGTGGTTCTACCAGCCCCCCAAAAATTATAACCAAGGCTTCCATCATTTGGGCTTTCCATGTTCAGATATTGTACGTACCAAAGAAGGGACTTCCTGTAATTATCGAAGGACAGACAATAGGCCAGCTTAGGATCAGACACACCTTGGACAAAATCCTGCAGGACATGTGACCTGTCTCAGTTCATTTTGATCCTAGTTCAAATGCTCTCTCTTCAGAGAGCCCCTTTACATTTAACACAGCACCTCACACCATTCTGTCCTTATTAAACATGAGAGAATGAGCTCCATGGACCAGTAAACCCCATGCCTATCCGTTTACTTCAGTATTCCTAGGACCTAGGTGGTATGTGACATAGTCAGGTCAAGAAGCACATGCTAAACAATGGTCTTACTAGAGTTCCCCCCATTTCCTAATGCCTGGTGTTCAATAGACACTCCAAAATTGACTCGAAGGTGTTCCTATTAGTCTTTAAAAGTTTCCACATTGTATAATTCACATTTTATCTTGATTAAAGAAAATATTTAAACTGGGTACAGTAGTATATACCTTTAATCCCAGCACTTAGGAGGCAGAGGCAGGTAGATCTCTCAGTTTGAGGCCAGCTTGGTCTACATTGTGAGTTCCAGGGTAACCAAGGCTATACAGAAAGATATTGTCTCATTGGGTGGTGGTGGCGCATGCCTTTAATCCCAGCATTCGGGAGGCAGAGCCAGGTGGATCTCTGTGAGTTTGAGGCCAGCCTGGTATACAGACACACACACATACACAAACAAAAAAAACCCCTCAACAGCACAATAATGGTACTTGCATCTTGGGATAACCAATAGCTGTCTAATTGGACACAAAGCCTGATCAATTGGAGGGTGTTATGCCTAGTACTGTAAACCTAGCCAAGAACCCATAGCTGGAGAGGACATAGGCCCTAGAGGTGAACCTACTCCTACCATATTACCAAAGTAATAATTTCCACCTGCCTTCTAAATGCTTATCCTTATATGCATAAGTAAGTGCTGATCTCACATCTCATTAAAGCTTCTTTTTGCAGCAGGCAGAAACTAGTAGAGATCTACAACTGGTCAAAAATGCAGAGAATAAATAACCATGGGGTGCTCAGCCGCCAATGGGACATCTATAACCCAACTCCCACACCTAAAGCTCAGGTGACCTTACAGGGGGAAGGAAAGACCAAAAGAGCCTGAGGAGCAGGATGATTTCTGCAAGACAGTTTCTTCTAAAGAGGATAGGGATGTTGCTCCTATGAACTCTCAGCAAAATACTGCCAGCACAAGACCTGCAAATACTACACCAGTTGATGTGCCAACAAGAATGAAGGAAAATTTCACAAGGCCCTACCTTTAGCTGAGAAGCTATAGCTAATGGCTGCTGACAGAGGGAGAAACAGTTCTCTTTTGTTTGTTTGTTTGTTTGTTTTTTCAGGGATAAGAGCACAGTCCTCCCTGGTCAGCACTGAGTACATGCAGGTGGTTCAGCACTGACTGGACCAGTGCATTGTGTGTCTATGTTCTTGTGTGTGTTTGTAGTAGGAATAAACATAGAAGGGGTCATGAATTTAAGAGAGGGCAATGGGGGAAGACAGGGGGAATTGGGGGTAGAAACAATTGCAGATATAGTATACTCATGTATGATATGAAATCCTCAAATTAAAAACAAAAAAAAGAGCTCTCTGCTCTGCTCTCTCCCCCCACCCCATTATCTTTCCCTGTGCTCTCTGAATAAAAAAACTTTCCCTTCCTCCTAATAAAACTCTGAAACTTAAAAAAAAAAAAAAGAATACTTACTCAAATATCCTAATGAAGACCTGATACTTATGACTCATTTAAATTGGCTTGACATTAATTTAATTATTTATTCTGTTTTTTTTGAGACAGGTGTGTGTGTGTGTGTGTGTGTGTGTGTGTGTGCGTGCAGTCCTGGCTGTCCTGGAACTCACTCTATAGACCAGGCTGGCCTGGAACTCAAGAGATCCTCTGTTTCTACCTTCCAAATGCTGGGGTTAAAGGTGTGGGTCACCACTGCTCAGATTGACATAAATTTTAAAGTGCGCGCGCGCGCGCGCACACACACACACACACACACACACACACACACACCCCTACAGGCACCTCTTGACTGTCACTGGCAATGATAATACATGGCTGCAATTGTCTGGGAAAGGTTTCTGCAGGTTAACTATGACAACACTCCATTTACAGAGTTCAAGTTCCGATCCTTCAAAGTTCTGCTATGTCCAAGTAGTCTTTCACAGTAATGTCTAAATATTTACCTGGCTGAGAAAAAAGAAGTTGTGACAGGTGCTGTGCAAGTGTCTGAAGAGCTGGGGCTCCTCCAAGATGGTCCAGGTCCAGGAGAGACACAAGACTCTGGAGACACATAAGGGCTCTACACTGAACAGTGTTCAATCTGCAAAGAGAGCGAACAGTGTGTTTCTGTAAAGCTAATATACTGGAATTCTATGGGTCTAGCGGTTTTTACTATCGTTGTTGATTATGGCATAGCATCTGCTTTGTACCCCAGGCTACCCTGGAGCTCACTCTGAAGTCTATATTGGCTTTGAATTTGTGATCTTCTTGAATACTGGGATTAGAGTTATGCGCCTCTATGTCTGGCTCAGTGCCAATTTTTAATCTAAGCTTCAGATTCTAATTAAGAATATCTACAAATTCAAGGGGATCTGGGGCAGGTCACAAAGAATAATGTGAACTGCTAATCTGCCAATCAAAGTGCCTGAGCACTCAAGGGCTATGAGCACAACTCACTGTGAGTCGTCAGTCTCTATTCAGCCTTGGACAGCAAGCTCCTTGCTTTTATGCTTTCATTTTTATTTATAGTTTGCTGTCCCAGGGACTGATCCCATGGTACCACTCCTGCTAGACAAGCTCTCTACCCTCAACTCAGCCACTTTTGACTTTTAAAAAACCTGAGGACGGGCTCTCAACAAGCTTCCCAGGCAGAGCTTGAACTTGTCACCCTCCCACTTCAGCCTCGAGTAGTTGAGGTTACAGACCCGCACCCCAGGCCTGCTTTCTTCCTTGCTTTTTTTTCCTAGGGGAGTCATTTGGTGTATGTCCCTAGTGTTGCCTGGATGTGTGCTCTGTGGAAAGGGAACAACAGTGCACACATTCTGTGTCTTACTCGCTCTGCTCAACGCAGTAAGTTCTGCTGTGTTGTGAGTGGTCCCAGTCCAGATCCTCTTGACTGCTGAATGTCAACTTCTTACACATATGACCATGACAGACATCAAGGCTGTTTCCAAGTTGGGGCAACTATGACCCCCACTGCTGTGCATATTCATTCTCACACTGGCATCCCAGCACACAGGGGCACAAACTTCTCCAGTGTACAAACCAAGGCTGTCTTGGGAGCATTTTCTATTCAATATTCCAACATTTCACATAATGATAAAATGATAAATGTTTCTGAAAATTGAAAGTAGTTCTTACTTCCTAATCAAAGGTTTCCAAGTAGGGTTCCTAGAACATATGTCAATGGCAACACTGTCTGGTGAAGCAGTTTTCTCAAAAACCTAGGTTGGAAAGGGAAACAGAAAAAGATAAAAGGAAGATCATCTTAAAGAGGACTTCTCTATGAAGTCCGACTTATTGTTTACAAGTTAGTGTGGTCAGAACATGTGTGCATTTATTTCTAGCTCTGTCAGTTCTGCTTCACACCCAAGCTCCTGCTCTCCAGGCCAACAGCTCGCATCAGCCATTACCACACCCCAACTGAGGCCAGGCTGAAGCTAGATTACCTTCTTTGGGATGAGGCAGTTGGTGAGGGCAGTGTGAATCTCATGGGACAGGCACAACGGGGACAGCAGCTGCCCACTGCACTCATTGAAGGAGTTTTCCATAAAGGCTTCACTTTCATCACTACTAGAAAGCTCTTCCCACTCATCGTCTGAGGGATCTGAGGATAGGGCAAACCAGACATCACTGGGTATCAAAAACTCCACGGAAGCTGCCCTTGGTGTAGGGGGTGGGAAGGGGTGGGGGAACGTCCAGTGTAAGCGGGGAGCAAACCTTCACTGCAGCACATGTTGACAATAACTTCCAGAGCCGTCTGCTGAGCAGTCAGCAATGCCATGGCCTCTCGAAGCTCCTTGTCAGTAGGCTAAAAAATAAAAATAAAAATCAAGTATCCGTTTTGTATCAGTTTCCTTAATGGAAGTCTACTGGATAATTTCTGCACTTAGAATGGAGTATATGGGGGCTGAAGTAGGTTGGAAAAAGCTACAGTGGGACAAGTGAGCACTGTGATTTCCTCTTGGCCCAATAGAGCAAGTCTTTGTTAACTGGGTTCCATCTATCACAGGCTGCATAAGAGAGAACAAAAATATTCACCTTGATTCTTGACCTATGTGTTAAGAAGTAGCTCAGCTTGGGAGGCAGAGGCAGGCAGATCTCTGAGTTTGAGGTCAGCCTGGTCTACAAAGTGAGTTCCAGGACAGCCAGGACTACACAGAGAAACCCTGTCTCAAAAAAAGAAACTCAACATACTAAGATTAAATAAAAGTTCCTTTCAGAAACCAGGTGCTTAAACAACATATTTTAGCCATCTTCTTGGACAGATTACATTCAACACACACTACCAGCGAGGTATGATGACACACACCTAATATTCAGGTGGCAGTCAGGAAAATTATCTCAGTTTGAGGCCAGCCCTGGCTACATATTTACATCCTGTCTCAAAAACAAATAAACATACCCACAAATACTATTAACAAGCCTTAAATTAACAGTGCTTGATAAAGTAGCAGACAGACTTAATTCCTGGTTTTCTATGAAAAATAAAATGAAAAGTAAAATGTAAAAATAAAATAAGATTGAAGACAAAAAAAAAAAAAAGACAGGCAGTGGTGGTGATTACTTTTAATCCCAGTACTCAGAAGGCAATGGCAGGCAGATCTCTGTAAATTCCAGGCCAGCCTGATCTACAAAGCAAGTTCCAGTACAGCCAGGATGTTACACAGAGAAACCTTGTCTTGAAAATCAAAAAAAAAAAAAAAAAAAAAAAAAAAAAAAAAAAAGCTGGGCATGTTGGCACACACCTTTAATCCCAGGAGCAGGTGGATCTCTATGAATTCCAGGTCAGTCTGGTTTATATAGTAAGTTCCAGGACAACCAGAACTATGTAGAGACCCAGTCTCAAAAAAAAAAGGGCTGCTGATATGGCTCAGTGGTCAAGAGTGTTTACTGTTTCTGCAGAGGACCCAAGTTTGGTTCTCAGCACACATTAGGTAGCTCATAACTGTCTTTAACTCAAGCTCCAAGGGAATCTCAGCACTTGGGAGGTAGAGGCAGGTGGATCTCAGTAAGTTCAAGGCCAGCCTGGTCTACAAAGTGAGTTTCAGGACAGCCAGGACTGTTACACAGAGAAACCCCATCTCAAAAAAAGACTTAAAAAAAAAAAAAAAAAACCGAAAAAGTGAAGACATTTTTTTTCTCCAAAAATATAAATTTTATCAATTAATATTTCTTAAAATGAACAATATAAACTTATTATAAACCTTAATTCTTAAATTGCCTGTAAAAAGTCAATTAGCCACACTGATATCCTATTGTGAGTGGAATAACCTTGAAAATAACATGTACTTTATTGTTTAAAAATTCAAACTGTCTTTTTTAATGACTAAACAAAATTTCACTAAGTGGATCTACTATAATTGCATGATGTGAGTATTTTGGATTATAGCCAATTTCCCATACCTCTAGTCTTTGTATTCATGGAGTTAATGAATTTCCATCTTTTTTCTTCCTTGCTAAAAACTCTTGCTATATTGTGGGGGTGGGGGGGGAAGAGCTCAAATTCCGGGGCTCAACTTTCCTGTCTCAGCCTAAGACCAAAAATACCTGAGGAAAACTGCATCTGTACTTATCAGTATTCTATAAGTAATAGAACTATATATATATAGCAATTACATTTTACTAAGAGGGCTGGAGATGTAACTCAGTGGAAAAGTGTTTGCAAAGAATGTGCAAAGCCCTGGGTCTGATCCTTAGCACTAAATGCAATTAAGCAAGCTAGCAAAACAAAATCCCTTCTTATCCTACACTGTATTACATATTGTTAAGAATTCAAAGATGGCCAAGCATATGGCTCAGTTAGTAGCATGCTTGCCTATTATGCACAAAGCCTTGGGTATGATCTCCAACACTATACAACAGCCTGGGCATGGTGACACATGCCTATATCATAGCACTTGGAAAGTGAAGACAGGATTAGAAATCACAGGTCATCCTCTGGCTACACAGAAAATTTGAGACTGGCCTGGGATATATGAGGCCCTATATTAAAACAAAACAAAATCAACAAGCAAAACCTAATCTAAAGATGACTGAAAGCTGTGGGAGGATGTGTATAAGTGGATGTAAATAACATGCCATTTCATATGAAGAACTTAACAGCTGAGGATTTGGAACCTGGGGTGGCGGGGGCCTTAGTTAGAGCCCATTCCCTGTGGATATGTATAAATTCCCTTTGGATATATACATATATGTATCTTATTTCCTCTTACTTACTGGGTCCAAAGTTAAAAATACATCTATATGTCTTATGATGCACTACCATTTTCCTTTCCAGAATGTTTGTGCTCATTTAAAAATGCAACCAACGAGCCAGGCATGGTAGCACATACCTTTAATCTCAGCACTCAGGAAGCAGAGGCAGATGGATCTCTGTGAGCTTGAGGCCAGCCTGGTTTACATAGCAAGTTCCATGTCACTACACAGTGACACTATCTCAAAAATAAATAAATAAATAAATAAATAAATCCCACCAACAAATGCTTTGTCTAAAAACTTAACTATAACTTTGGCCTATATTATCTAATAAAAATGAAGGATGGCTGATAGAATGCATGCTTTGTGTGTGTGTGTGTGTGATAGGTTCAGTCCCTAGCACCCTCCCCCGACAAAAATCAAAAACAGGGGCTGGAGAGATGGCTCTGTGGTTAGGAGCACTGGCTAGTCTTCCAGAGGACCCAGGTTCAATTCCCAGCACCCACTTGGCAGCTTACAACTGTTTATAACTCCAGTTCCAGAGGATCCAACACCCTCACAGATAAATGTGCACATAAAATAAAGTATATTTTAAAAAAAAAATCAAAAACAGACTGCTAATCTAAAAGCAATCCCTGAATTTATATTCCATATTTCTTCTACTCACACTGTGTATAAAAACCATTTCTATTCAGGTCTCTGTGTGTGATGCTCAGCTAAGCTAAGAATAGACTGTCACTAAATAGATTTGCTTTGGATTCTCTTACTTAAAATGTATACAGATCCATGTTAGAAGAAATTCTGAGATTAGCTTCCCATTTATGTAATTGCTGCTGAGAGCATTCTTTTACTTCTTCTTCTGAGACAGGGTTTCTCTGTGTAGCTTTGTGCCTTTCCTGGAGCTCACTTGGTAGCTCAGGCTGGCCTTGAACTCACAGAGATCAGCCTGCCTCTGCCTCCTGAGTGCTGGGATTAAAGGTGTGCGCCATCACTGCCCGGCTCCTCTACTTCTTACTGTTATCACACTGACAGAAAGAATACCTTATGGCATCTAGGATTTGTGTCAAAGTAACCAGGAGCAGAAGGGGCAACTGAAGAAGTACAAATGAAATAAAACACCAGACTGGATAAATTATAAACCTGGGAGCTAAGGAGGGACTATTTCTGCGTGTATTAAAAATTGCTCTTTTCACGGCATGGTAGTGGCCCATACCTTTAATTCCAGCATTTGGGAGGCAGAGGCAGGAGGATCTCAGTAAGTTCGAGGTCAGCCTGGTCTACAAAGTGAGTTCCAGGACAGCCAGGGCTGTTACATAGAGAAACCCTGTCTCAAAAAAAAAAACCAAAACCAAAACCAAAACCAAAACCAAACAAACAAACAAACAAAAAAAAAAAAACAGAAAAAAAATTGTTCTTTTCTTTACATATTTGTGTTATGCCTTCTTAAGTTTAATGATGCAATTGAAGGTTTAAATTGACAGGACTCCAGCAGAACCTCCAGGCAGTTTGAAGGATCTCAGCTTACTGTGAATTGGTACTCCTAGACCGTCTGAGTCTGACACCTAGCACTCTACTGGCACCTAAATGCTGGCTGGCTAACTTACTTGCATGTTAATTATCTAAGGTAATGAGTTAAGGCTTTAAAAGCAATGTTTGCTTTGAGAAAACAATGTACTTTATGAGCTCAAACTGTTATTTCTCTCTTTCACTGTGCCAGTACTAACCCAGGGACTTAAACGTTTAGCATGCATTCTACCACTGACACTGTCCTCAGCCCCTCTGTGTGTATGTCACATGTAACTAGTGAAGGCACATGAGTGTACAAGTACACACACAGGGGGAAGCAGGCTTCCTCTATCGTGCCCTACCTCATTGCCTTGAGACAGGGTGTAGGAGCAGAGAAAGCCCTGAGTGAGTGAATGTATAATTTTGACATAGGCAAAGGACCTCAGAACCTCAGACCCACGGAGAAATGGCAAAGTCTTTCCTTCTGACCCATGTGTGGATGTTGACAGTGTGTGCAGAACATGTCCACCATAGCTTTCTGCCCTTGGATGTTTATGGCCTGAAGACTGCTAAGCTACAGAGACTGATCCTACCAAAATTAAACTTATCTCCTTGTTTATCTGTATGTAATAACTCCACCTTCTTATTCAGCTGTATGTAATAATACATAATATGTATGTAATAACTCCTTCTCTGTACAACTCTATATAATAAACATAATGAGATTCGAGGGTCCTGCAGCTTCTTCAGCTGAGAGTCCAGACTACTGGATCCCAACTTGTCATTCCCTCACCACTCCAATCAGGTCTGTTCCTGGAGAAAAGCTGGACATAGCAACAGGGTCTCTCACTGAATCACAAGCCTACTGTTTTGGCTAGACTTGCTGGCTATTGAGCTCTGAGGATCCATCTGTCTACACCCCTAAGACTGGAATTACAAGCACATGTAGCCATGCTTGCTTTCTACGTAAGTTCTGGGTGTTTGAGCTTAGGTCTTCATGCTAACAGAGCAAGCACTCTCACCCTCTGAGTAATCTCCCTGCCCACAGTCCCTCTTTTTTTTTTTTTTTTTTTTTTTGGTTTTTCGAGACAGGGTTTCTCCGTGTAGCTTTGCGCCTTTCCTGGAACTCACTTGGTAGCCCAGGCTGGCCTCGAACTCACAGAGATCCACCTGGCTCTGCCTCCCAAGTGCTGGGATTAAAGGCGTGCGCCACCACCGCCCGGCCAGTCCCTCTATTTTTAAAACAATACTTAAGGAAATACATCTGGCTAACATGAATGTTCAGATTTGTAATCCCAGGAGGGCAGTACGTTACACTGAATCACCAATTATTTTTTAAGCTGTGATGTTTCTACCTTGATCTTGGGAGAGGGAGGGTTTCTCCTCCCCTTACTCCTTCCAGAGCCTCCTGGAAGCCAAACTGCAGACAAGAGGAGTCACACGTGAATGAAACCGACTCCCAGCAAGAATTTCAGATCCTTCAGGGTTCCCTGACAAGCTAACAGCAATTTCCATTTCTGAAGCTAAGTGTCGTGGAAATCCAACACTCCAGAGGTGAAGACTTAAGAGTCTGAAGTCAGCCACAGGCAAACTGTCTCAGAACAACATCAACCTCTGATGGGCAGACGGAGTAGAAAAGCAGCCCGCCTGGATCCATCAGGACAGCAGAGAATACTACAGCGCCAGCTGAAAGCACAATGCATCGCACTCCCACTCTCCACACACAAGCACATTCCAGGTCTACCCTTCAACCAACCCGTGACATTCCAAGAAACACTACTAGGTTCCTCAGACATGTCTCCCTCTGGACAAGGTGCACGGCTGTGCCTCCCTCCATTGTTGCTGGTTTTCAATAATGCTGACGCAAAGTGAGACAAGGATTAAATCTGAGGTTCCAATACATGGCTGTGTTCAAAGAGGAGGTGCTATGATTTTTAGGGCATCTTCTGGTCTATACACAACTTGAGGATAAAATGGCCTTCCCACTTAACACGATGCTTTGGTTGTTCATGTGTAACTGCTCTATATATAAAAAGCTTGCCTTCTTTAAAGCACTAAGATTAAATTATGCAGGTGAGAGAGATGGTTCAGTGGTTAAAGACTCCTGTTGCCAAGCCTCATTATCTGAGTTCAAACCCAGGTACCACATGGTAGAAAAAAAGAACTGATTCCAACAAGTTGTCCTCTGACCTCCACACATGTTCTATGGCATGCATGTGCCTTCTCCCTCCCAATAAAACATAATAATTAAAAAAAACCATAAAACTATGCTTCATAAGTCTTCAAGAATGTAAGAGTTGGGCACTTGTAATCCCACCTACTAGGGCAGCTAAAACAAAATAAAATAAGCAAACAATCTATAAGAAAATACTTTGAGCTATATTCGATTTAAAGAATTCTAAATATACACTAATCAGAACTGTAAGATGTGGGGGTATTGTGTTCCCCAAAATATTGTGTATGCTAATAAACTTATCTGGGGTCAGAGAACAGGACAGCCACAATATTAAACATAGAGGTTAGGCAGTGGTAGCATACGCCTTTAATCCTAGCATTCCAGAGGCAGAAATTCATGTGTTCAAGGATACACCCAAGCATGGTGACCCACGCCTTTAATCCCAGAAAGTCAGCCTTTAATCCCAGGGAGTGGTGGTAGAAAGCAGAAAAGTATATAAGGCGTGAGGACCAGAAACTCGAGGCATTTGGCCTGAGCAGGCATTTGCCCTGGAAAGGCATTTGGCCTGGAGAAGCGGCCTGGAGAAGCATGTGGCTGGTTAAGCTTTCAGGCTTCTAGCAGCAGTTCAGCTGAGACCCATTCTGGATGAGGGCTCGGGGCATCCAGTCTGAGGAAACAAGACCAGCTGAGGATTCAGCGAGGTGAGATAGCTGTGGCTTATTCTGTCTCTCTGACCTTCCAGTGTTCACCCCAATAACTGGGCTCGGGTTTGATTTTATTAATAAGAACTTTTTAAGATTCATGCTACAGTAAGATGTTGACTCAAGACAATTAATTTCAATTCATTTCATATGAATCAAGACAAACCAGCCCTGGCACTGTCCCATGAGAGGATGTGAACTGTATTCTCCTAGCCGAGGCTTGTCAACTTTCCTTAGCTGCCTCCTGCTCGTCCTGCCAGCTGAGTGCTCTCTCTAAACATTACCACAGCTTCACAATTCTCTTACTTCACCATTTCACACAGCTCAGTTGGCTTGTGTCATCGCCAACAGCTTTTTCCTTCACTCTCCCATCTGGGATTAGTCACATGTACCAAGTTTACAGAAATGTCAGGAATTTGATCACAATTCTACCACTGTAGCACAGGGCTCACAACCACAGGCTTATGTGTCTGTCTTCCCAAAAACAGGGATCCCCGAGTGCAGAAAACATGATTGAAGAATCTCATCTATGGCTCGTACAGCATGGAATACACATGAGCAGACCCCATCTGAGTCTTCCTTGCCATTCTATATTCTCACCTCCTGGAGGAAAACATTCTTCCAAAGCATGGGTCCATCTACGCTTTCTCAGCTGAAATACTCACAACTGCGCACCCTCACCAACACACACCAGCATAAAGACACCACACATTTCCCAGCCTCTTCCGCTCAGCCTGATGGCAGAGGGGGAAAAAAGGTTTGGCCTATTGCTCTGCTAAAGATAAATACTAAAATAAAAGATAAGAATTCAAGGGACAAACTGAGCAGAATAGGATCAGTGTGAAAACAGCCAGGAGGCAATGGGTAACTGGAATGGACAGGATCAGGAAGCCAGGCTGGTATTTGAAATGAAAGCTCCCACACAGAAAGATTTCACTTTAGACATTTTTTGTTTGTTTCTTCTACAGGGGTATATTTCTAATGTCATAATAAGAATCAACAGGAAAATATGACTTTTACTAAAAAATAGACTATAGTATTTTTCTATAATGCTAAGGACACCTATTAAAAAAAATAGATGTATTAATTCATGTTGAACACCATTCTGACTTACTGGAAGTAAATCGGAAATAAACGTTTTCCTTCTGAGTTTTCTTTTATGGGGAATTTCCTCCATTTCGTCATCTTCAACCAAACCATCACCATTAGCATTTGCTAGTATGTCCTCAGTCTCGGCAGCTGTTTTTAACCGCTGGGTTTCAGCCTCCTTCATCTGAATGACTGTGTCAGCAGCGTTCACCTCCAAAACTTCAGACAAGATCTTCAGTATGGCATTTATGATTTCTGCCTGACTCTTAGATGGAATAATGTCCTTTAGGTTCCATATTGTGCCTGGGAAAAAATAATAGAGAAATAATGAAGACAAAGAAATTGCCTGTGGAATCCTTATTAAAAATGGGTTCTAACACTGACAAGGTAATACAGAGACTGATTTTGGTATAATAAAGGGAAATATTAAATAGTAAAAATAAATGAAGTATAACTAAATGGAACAACATAATATTATATAGTAATGAGGGGAAAAAGAGTTTCCACAGGGCTGAGTCTTCAGGCTTTGGTGTAATTTCAAAATATCCAACCTAATTGCCTTTGTTCATCCTGCCTTGGCACACACATCTTTCTCTGGTATAGAACATTGCATACCCAGAGATACTGATCAAGTTTCTTTTAAAATGATAGAAGGCAAGCCGTTTTCCTCCATTTTCACCTAAGCTACTCTTCTCTGCAGCTTCTTAAATCCCAAGTGTACTGGGATGTTATTAACCCTCCAAAATCTCATGGAAAAGACAGACTGCAAGTTCTTGGCATTTTCCTATCAAAATAAAATAGTGCTTCCAGGAAGAAATCAAAGTAATTTTTTACAGTGAATGGCAGCTTAGTTGGTAGAACGCTTGCCCAGCATGCACAAAACCCTGGGTTCAACCCCCAGGACTGCAACACCAGGGCTGGTACTGTACACCAGCAATCCTAGCATTCAGGAGGTGAAGGCAGGAGGATCACAAGTTCCAGGTCAATTTCAGCTACAATGCAAGTTGTAGCCATACGAGACCCTATCTCCAAAAAAGTGATGATAAAATAAAAATACCACCTAGGCATAACTAAAAATACTGAAAGCAGAGGCTAGAGGAAACTAGTCATGGTCACTGTGGCATGATTAACAATAGGTACTGTACCATTTGGCTAAACCTTACCTGCCACCAGTGTCTTTAGCAGAATGTACTCCATAGAGGTGACAGGACAAAGCAAAGCAGACTCCAGCACACGCAGTGCTGTGCCATCAAAAGACTTCAGGAGCTCTGGGTTATCTTCGGTTACTGTCTGTAAGCAGTATGCTATAAGACAAAAATCAACAATTTTAGGATAATTTACACTAGAATAACTCATACAAAAATGTGCATTTTTTACAATTTCTAGACACATCTACTTCTTTAGATATATAGGCTTTACTTCAAGGATGGTACATACAAAAGAGGCTTCACAACCATCAGGGCTAAACTTCTTTTTTTTTTTTTTTTTGGTTTTTCGAGACAGGGTTTCTCTGTGTAGCTTTGCGCCTTTCCTGGAACTCGCTTTGAAGACCAGGCTGGCCTCGAACTCATAGAGATCCACCTGGCTCTGCCTCCCGAGTGCTGGGATTAAAGGCGTGTGCCACCACCGCCCGGTCAGGGCTAAACTTCTAATTCTTTACAGAACTATACTCTCATAGACTAACTTAAAAGGCTCTTAAGTGTTGTAGCAATGCTGATTTACTATAAATATCTATAGTTTATCCTAAGTTTATACACTTATCATAGACCAGTAGCAGGAAGCTTATGACCAAGTTTCTAGTCCAGGCACCACATGCTTAACGGTAGTTCTGTTGCCAAGAACAAACCTGAGGCCTTAGGCACTGTGGTCACAATGACCTTATACGTTACGGTTTTTTTAAGAAAAAGAGTAGATGAGTGTAGTGGTGTGTGACTATAATATCAGTATTCTTTAATCCCAGCATTCAGAAGGATATCTATGAGTTCAAGGCCAGCCTGGTCTACAAAGTGAGTTCCAGGACAGCAAAGACTAAATAGAGAAACCCTGTCTTGAAAAACTAAAACAAAAAAAAGTACTTACTGCTCTTGCAAAGGACCTGGGTTCAGTTCTCTGCACCCATATGAAGGCTCACAACCATTTGTAACTCCAGTTTCAGGGGATCCAACTCTCTCTTCTGACCTCCAAGGGCACCAGGAATGCACATGGTACACATACACTCATACACACAAACTAAGTAAATCTGAAGTAAAAAATAAAACACAGGGTACTGCTGGGATCTAATTTGGATCCCAGAATGCATCTATGTGCAGAGATATGTATGTACACATCAACACACATACTTACATCTAAATGTATTGTGTTATTATGGGACTAATGCTAGTCACTTTAGCAAAAGACAAGACAAAAGAGCTGGGATAAAAGCTCAATGACAGAGTGCTTGCTTAGCATGAACAAAGCTCTGGGCTGGATCCCCAGCACGGTACAGCAAAACAATCACCTCAACATCTAAACGACAAAAAGGAAAGATAAGCTATCAATGCTATCATAAACATAACCTCAAAAAATTATTCTGCACAGGACAGAACTCTATAAATTCACTTTATTATATGTGTTACTTTACTTGCAAAACTTTTGTTTATAAAATCATCAATCTAGTTAAATACAGCAAGGAAACACAAATATACACTTTAAAACGACTTATGATGACTCACTGTGAAAAGGTACATTAGAGTAAAAGAACTGGGGCCAGTGAGTGCTTCCCTAGAAAGGCTGACAACCTGAGCTCTATCTTTGGAGCCTACAGTGAAGGAGAGAATGGATTTTTTTTTAATTTATTTAATTTTATTTTATGTGCATCAGTGTGAGGGTGTCAAATCCCTTGGAACTGGAGTTACAGACAGTTGTGACCTGCCCTGTGGGTTCTGGAAAATTGAACCCAGGTCCTCTGGAAGAACAGCCAGTGTTCTTAACCGCTGAGCCATCTGTCCAGCCCCTTCTTTTTCCTTTTTAAGACAGGGTCTCACTATGTGGCTCTGGCTGTCCTGGACCTTGCTATGCAGATCTGCCTGCCTCTGCCTCCTAGGTGCTGGGATTAAAGGTATGCACCACCACCACCCACCACATTTTTTTATTTTAGATTTTTTTAAACATGTATTTTTAATTGTGTGTATCTGTCTGTGGGTATGTGCATATGAGTGCAGGTGCCTGCAGAAGCCCATAAGAGGGTACTAATTTCCCTAGAGCTGGAATTAAAGGCAGTTGTGAGTAGCAGGATGTGGGTGCTGGGAACTAAACTTAGGTTCTGCAAGTGCAGTACATACTCTTAACCCTTAAATCATCTCTCCAGTCTCACCCCTATATTTTCTTCTAAAAATCTATGAACTAACCTCCCTGAAATTCTCTTGTTACAATAAAAACTGGTTTAAGATAAAGACACTTGCTAATTTCTAAAACAGTGAGCTGTTTCTAAAATCCCCACTTACAACACTACCCCTTACATTTGACAAATTGATCTTTTAAATTTTTCCACTATTTATTCCACTATTATTTCACTACTATTCCACTATTTTATTTTTGTTTCCCTTTTTTGGTCTCCTAAAAGTATCTTGAGAGCCAGGCATGGTAGTATACACCTTTAATCCTAGCACTGAAGAGGCAGGTGAATTTAAGGCCGGCCTGGTCTACAGAGCAAGTTGCAGGCCAGTCAGAGCTAAAAAAGAACAGATGCTGAGCTGTTGAGAGCACCTGCGCTCTTACAGAAGATGCAGGTTCAGTTCCCAGCACCCCACATCTGACAGCTCACAACTGCCTGTTAACTCCAGCCTCTGATGGTCTCTTAGGCACTCCAACACACACAGCTTATACACACACACAAATAAAAACAGAGTAACTTTAATAAGAAAAAAGTATCAGCCAGGTGGTAGTGGTGCACACCTTTAATCCCAGCACTCAGGAGGCAGAGGCAAGCAGATCTCTGTGAGTTCAAGGCAGCCTGGTCTACAAAGCAAGTTCCAGGACAGTCAAGGCTACACAGAGAAACCCTGTCTTGAAAAACCAAAAGAAAGAAAGAAAAGAAAAAAAATATCTACTGAACTCAAGAGAAGCAGTGCTAAAAGGAATATAGTTCTTCCCTTTCTAGAAATATGCAAAATTAATAAAGGGGAGCTGGGCAGAGAAGAAGCCCTTTCAAGTGTTTCTCTGCCTGCACCCAGAATTCTGCCTAGCTGCCTACTCTCTGGGTTCTGCTTCCTCCTGCTGCTGAACTGAGGGTTCTCAATGGCTCTCTGGCCCAACACAGAGGAGGTAGGAAGCTAAAGGCAAGTGTGGATTCCATGTCCTCAGCTCCCATGAAAGGGGCACTGGCCTAACTGAAAGTTCGATCACTTCTTTTACAACTCCCCTGCCTGCTCCTCCCCCAAAAAAACTCAGTATTCTTTGTAAGTCAGAGAAAGTAGTATAAAACATTTAAGCAAGGCTAGATTCCAACTAACTTTGGCACAAAGGCCTGATTATTATTTCTGTTTCTTAGTAAATAGAGATGAAAACTTCAAGAATAAAGGCTTTTCTATTTGTTTGGTTTTTTGAGAGGGTTTCTCTGTGTAGTCCTGGCTGTCCTGGAACTCACTCTGTAGATCAGGCTGGTCTTGAACTCAGAGATCCCTATGCAGGTGTGCGTGGTCACCTGGCTAAGAATAAAGGCTTCTAAGAAGTAACACACTACATATACTCACATAATTGCCTTCCTCCCTTTCAGAGAAAAACAATGCAGAATCGACCAGGGCATGGTGGCACACAACTTTGAACCCAGCACCCAGGAGTCAGATATCTGAGCACTAGAAGTCAGCCTGGTCTATACTCCAAGTTCCAGACCAGTCAGAGCTACATTGTGAGGCCCTGTCTCAAAAACAAAACAAAAAACCCACAACAACAAAAACAACCAAACCCTGTAGAATTGTTAAGTTTAAGCCACAGATTTAAAGGAATTCCAACGAACAGAACTCCCTCTATACTTAGGTATAGTAACAGTAAGACAGGAATCACTGCTGCACAGCAGACATGCTGTCCTGAACAAGGCAACCCACGAATAACAGATGAGCACTGTCTTCACTTACCTACGGAGACAGCCAGGTCAACACTGGTGGGGAACCTACGCAAGTACTTTAATACAATCTCCAAACACCCTTCTTTGTTGAATATAGACACTGCTCTACTACTGCATTCACTAAATTGAAGGGGAAAAATAAGTTTTACTATTCATATCTTAACATTAAGAAATCAACCACAGAAGTCTATGAAAAAAATAATTATGCTTTATAAAAAATCAATGATCAGGAGTCAAACACTTATAAAGAAAAAAATGGCCATTCTTATTCATTGTACACAACAACCATCTACCAGTGTTTCATTTCCATCAGAGTGGGATCTTTCTGTTGATCCCTCTTTAGAGAAGATTAGAGCTGAAGGAAGCCTCAGAATCATCTCATCCAACTTCCCACTTTATAGATTTAAGAAAACCCAAGACCCACAGGTGAGGCAATCCGTCTGAAATTCTGCATCCTGTCTGTGGTAGTACCCGGCCCAGGGCCTCAGCTCCTTGTGCAGACTGTTGTTTCTCCACAATCACTCAATAATAATGAGTTCAAGTAAGGACAAAAGCCTCTATCACATAAAAAGCAACATTTTTAATTGAAGAAAACATATTTTACTCACTCCTAGACTGACATTATAATTTCATCAAGCAGAGTTTTCAATCTGTAGAGAAATTACTCTAAGTAATTAGTTTTGAAATCATAGAACTTTTTTAAAATAAAAAGTTATCAATACCACTTATAAGCATACACACTAAAATCAGGGTAAAAGGGATGAATAATTTTACTCATTTCCAGAAAATAATCTCAATGTAAGCATATACACATAACGTTTTAACAGAGCTAACAGGTGACTACATTATTAAACATGCTATCCAAGAAAATGTTTTTTGTTAGCTATCTAGCTATTTCAGTACTGAACTACAGCCAAGAAGGCAAAGCATGTATCAACGAAGAAACTGGGAAACAAAAGTCTAGGAGCTATGATAACTATAAGTGGATAACTGTACATTGTAAAGTGTGTACTCACAGGCACTCAAGACAATATGTTTACTTTGGAGATAGATATATGGGCTCTTTTCAAAGAAAATATTCTTAAAACTCCCAGTTCAGGCCACGTGTGGTGGCTCACACCTGTAAGCCCAGGACAAGGAAACAGGAACAAAGGGACCAAGAATTCAAGGTCATTCTTAGCTACATAGCAAGTCCCAGGCTAACCTGGACTACTCCTATCTCAAAAAATAAAAATAAAAAGAGCTGGAAAAATGACTGAGGTTCAGAGTGCTGTTTTTGTAGAGACCTGAGTTCAATTCCAAGCACCATTATCTGGAGGCTCATAACCATCTCTAACTCCAGATCTCTGGCCTGGGAGGGTACCCACACTCATATGCATACACCCACACACATATACATAACTAAAAATAGTAAGTTTTTTTTTTTTTAATTCCAGTTTAGTGAGATAAACTACAGTGGTATAACATGTATTTGTGCTTAGCAGGCATGAGGCCCAGGGTTCCAAACAACAAAACTATGCTACATAAAGTAAAAGATTGATGGTGCACGGAAAAGCACTCATTAGTTGATCATGTACCATTTCTTTTAGCCAGTCTGTAATCCCAAGCAGTCAGAAGACCAAGGTAAGGGGATCATGAGTTCAAAACCAGCCAACATTACATAGTGAGACCCTTTAAAAAAAAGGGGTGGGGGGTGAGGGCAGAAAGAAGGGAAGGAGAAACGGAGAGAAGGAAGAAAGGAAAGAACAAAAAAAAAAAAGAAAAAAGAAAAGGGGAAAAGCCATTTTCTCAAATCTTTTTCTGGTGGGATGGAATGTACCTACTAGTTTAAGATGAAATTTCAGGCAGACTCAGACTGGTATGTAGGCAGCTTCTCAAGGTCTAACTCAATCTTATATTCTAAAAAACACTGCTTTTAGGTCAGTATTTTAATTGCTCCCCATTGAAAATAAGTAACTATAATTCTGCTATAAGTATAGACATAAAATAAAAAACAGTGCTTCCAGGCTTTCTTTCTAGCTACTGTCATTCCCAGCCGAGGTCCACTCTATCCTAACCAGTGCCAGCAACATGGAAAACAGTGGCCTTGTTCCTACTCAGTTCTAGAGTTCCTCTTGGGAATTTACTTCCTATTCAAACAGTCACTATCAGAGCAGTAGACAAACACCATCAGGCAATGTCTGTGGTCCTTTTTCATTCCAGACAACAAAGTAGGTGCACACTGGGCTGACCAGGAGGATGAATCTCACATCACCAGATCTTCCCTACCACCTAGTAAGTATCAGCCCCACAGTTATAAGAGGTTCCTCCATGGTAACAGAAAGAACAGCAATGATGCTGAGCAGTGATGCAGGCGGAGGCTGCTCCTGGAAGGCACCTTACCATATATTCCATAGCACGTTCACAGCCTCATTGGCTATGCTCTCAACAGAATTTCTGTTCTTATCGGCCTTCTCCGGTGGAGATGTCTCATTTGAATCCAGTCCAGCGCTACACTGCAACCAAATGACATGATTAGCACACTGGTTCAAAAGACTAATTCAGCAAGAAAGCCAATAACAGTAAAGATTACAAGAGCAAAAACTCCTGAGATTATAGTGGTTAACAAACATATCATATGGTCATGAGCACATTTCTCAAAATGATGCATGCCGTGGGGGTGGTTCAGTTAAGAGTACTCTCTGACCTGGTGGTAGTGGTGCACACTCGGGAGGCAAAGGCAGGTGGATCTCTGAGTTCAAGGCCAGCCTGGTCTACAGAGTGAATTCCAGATCAGGGGGGGCTACACAGAGAAACCTTGTCTCGAAAAACCAAAAAAAAAGAAAAAAGAGTATCCTGTTTGTCCAGAGGAAGAGTGTGTACTGTCCTTTCAGGAGACCTGGACTCAGTTTCCAGTATCCACACGAGTTGGCACACAACTACATGTAACCCCAGTTCCAAGGGATCTGGCACTTTCTTCTGGCTTCTGCAGGCACCCACACACACATGACATTCATTCACACAGACATATACACACAAACAAAAATAAAATAAAAACTTAAAAAAAAAATCCCTTTGGCAAGAAACTCAGACAAGAAAGGTCCTTAAGGTTTGATATGTGTAGAGTACAACACTTTATATGAAAGTACAAAATCAATACAAAGTATTTTTCCTAATAGGATAAAAGAGAGATAACAAAGAAATACAAAAGTTAGTATCTGTACAGCACCCGCTAAGTACTGTTTTGAGCATTTTTCTTATATTAAGTTATTAATCCTCACAACAAACTTATAAGGCAGGTAACTATCAACCTTTATGTCTCAATATGAGTAGGAAAATAAGATACAAAGAAGCTGATGAAGATACAGCTGAATACATGGTGAAGCTGGCCTTCAGCTGCAGACATTCCAGCCTCTGTGCAGATGCCCTTAACCTCTGTGCAGATCTGCCTCAAGCATAGTACACAGCACTCTCTAAAACACTCTATTTGAGTCTTGGACTTCTTATGGGAGGCTACCCTCTGCATGGAAGGAGGTTCTATAGCATCTCTGACCTCTACTCACCGGATGCCAGCAGCATAGTGCCAAATGTCCCCATGGGGCAAAATCACCTCCAGTCTAGAATCACTACTCTAAAGGGACTGATGCCTCACATCAAAACTGGGTCTTTTATGCAGCATCAAGTGAAAATTGGCTATATGTAGAAAAGTGGAAGAAAGACATGAGAGACTAAGAGGAACTGTAAGAGCCCATCATCCTTCGCCAATGAGCTACTTCATATAATATGAACAATGTGATATTAAACATGAGGGTGCAACATAATCTTGTTGTTTTGTTTTCTGAGACAGGGCTTCTCTGTGTAGTTTTGGTGCCTGTCCTGGATCTCGCTCTGTAGACCAGGCTGGCCTCGAACTCACAGAGATCTATCTGGCTCTGCCTCCTAAGTGCTGGGATTAAAGGCGTGCGCCACTGCCGCCCAGCTAACATAATCTTTAGAAGTTCATAATGTCTGTGCCTTGGGCCTATCATCATATAAACAGGTATAATAATACCTGCCTTGGACTTGGGATACAGTTGAATAGTAAAGCACCTGACTTTAGGTGGCACAAAGATCTGAGTTCCATCTCTAGCACCACTAAAAAGGAAGGGAAAAAAACTTGGTCTCACAGGACTGCTGTGAAAACTAAATTAAATACATACATGACAGAGCGATAAAGAAACTTGAGTTCTAAAGGGGTAAGTGTGCACAGTTTTAGAAATGGCTCTTCTAATCATCATAAAGGTAGCAGGGACACAATAATAGAGATTGGTATTAGTGATGCCTGTGTACTGTCAGTTTCCAGGAAAAGAAATGAAATTGCCACAGGATGTTTAAAGGGACAAACGACATCAAAGTACTGGGGGGAAATCCATCTAAACTGTCTCCACTTAGAAGTCATCATTCGAGCTGTTAAATACCACATACCTCTCTCAGCAGCGCCACCAAGGGGGTCATGATATCCTTAGCCACCATGTCATCACAAACTTCAAAACCTCCGCAAGCGCTGAGATTTCTACACAAGAAATTTAAACATGTTTTACTTTCAAGTCACACATCACAAAATACTACTAAGTTCCCAAATGTATTACATGATTACCTACAGTTAGGGTTTCAGAGAAAAAATGTATTTGTCATATGCTGGAGAACTGTCCTGCTCCTTATCGAAACAAATAACTTTGCCATTGTCTTAGTCACTGTTCTATTGCTTTGAAAAGACTTGACTAAGGCAACTCTTTAAAAGGAAAGCATTTAATTGGGGCTGGTTTACAGTTTCAGAGGCTTAGTCCATTATCATCATGGTTTGGAAGCATGGTGGCATGCATGGCGCTGGAGGAGTAGCTGAGAGCTACATCCTAATCCATGGACAGAGACTTGGCCTGGTGTAGGCTTTTTGAAACCTTGAAGCCCATCCACAGCGATCAGTGATACACCTCATCTAGGAAATCCACACCTATACTCCAAAAAGAAGAGATGTGTATGTGTGTATGTGTATGTGTGTGTGTGTGTGTGTGTGTGTGTGCGCGTGTGTATGTATGTATATTTTTGTTTGCTTTTGTTTTCAAGACAGGAATTCTCTGTCTAGCCTTGGCTACCCTAGAACCTGCTCTGTAGACCAGGCTGACCTCAAACTCAGAGATCCACCTGCCTCTACCTCCACAGTTCTGGGATTAATGTCGAGCACAATTACTGCCTGGCTGGCCATACCTCTTAATCCTTTTCAATTAGTGCTGCTCCCTGGTGACTAAGCATTTAAATATATGAGCCTATGAGAGCCATTCTTATTCAAACCACCATACCCTCACTAGCAAAATGCTCTGCAATTACTATTGGCTGTATTTATACATATATGGATTGTTTGGTTAATAATAATCAACAGATTTTTTTTTCCCTCTGAGATAGGGCTGCCCTGTATAGCCCTGGCTATCCTGGAACTCCTCTGTAGACCAGGCTGGCCTTGAACCCAAGAAATCAGCCTGCCTTTGCCTCCCAAGTGCTGGGGATGTCTTTCTGTATGCTGTGAATGTGCTGCTCTGATTGATTGATAAATAAAATGCTGATTGGCCAGTAGCTGGACAGGAAGTATAGTATAGGCGGGATAAGCAGAGAGGAGAATTCTGGGAGGTAGAAGGCTGAGTGAAGAGACACTGCCAGCCGCCGCTATGAGAAGCAAGATGTAAAGTACTGGTAAGCCACGAGCCATGTGGCAACTTACAGATTAATAGAAATGGGTTAATTTAAGATATAAGAAGTAGATAGCAAGAAGTCTGCCACGGCCATACAGTCTGTAAGCAATATAAGTCTCTGTGTTTACTTGGGTCTGAGTGGCTGTGGGCCCAAGTGGGACTGGAGAAAACTCCAGCTACACCCAAGTGATGGGATTAAAGGCATGCACAACCACACCAGGCAATAATCAATAGATTATTAACAGAAATCTTCTTCAATAGACTTAAGATTTATTAAGGACAGAAATTATGTCTGTATTCCTCAGTACACCATTCCCCAAGCCTAGTCCAATGACTGGTACACAGGCACTCCATCCATACTTCACTGAAACATGGTGCACACAGGCAAATCTACCAGAGTACAAATGTTAAGATCCTGCCCCCTCTACAGCTCATTCTCTGCAGTCCTCAGAGTGGCTTTTTTAGTCCAGCAGCTCCAGCAAAAGCAGGCGTTTCGGGCGACCGGCTGGTGCTCTTTTTTTTTTTTAATTTTTTTTTTAAGATTAATTTATTTATTATGTATACAGTATTCTGCCTACATGCATGCATGCCAGCCCGGAAGAGGGCACCAGATCTCCTTATGGATGGTTGTGAGCCACCATGTAGTTGCTGGGAATTGAACTCAGGACCTCTGGAAGAACAGCCAGTGCTCTTAACTGCTGAGCCATCTCTCCAGCCCCCAGAGTGGCTTTTTAAAAAGGTCAACTTCACCACTGTGGTTTAGAACAAATCCTTCAACTCAGCAGCCTCAGCAACTTGACTCCCCACCTCCTCTCCTCAGCCACATTAGCTTCTGTGCAGAGTCAATCTGCCCTCTGCCTCACTTCTCTGGCCTAGCTGTTCCTCCCATAACCGATGCTCTCACCCTATTTTCCCATGCCTGGCTCTCTGCTCTTCTGGTCTCCGTTTACAAATGCCAACTAGAGGACACCCCAGTTCAACTCCCCCTCTCTTTTACACAGCACTTCTCATGAACACTGTTTCGGATTTTTTGCTAGTTTCCAGACACCCTCTCAATGAGCTCCTGCAAAGACAAGGATCTTGGCTGTCCTGCTTAACATTCTGCATGCCGCAATATCGGTATACTTAGAGCACAGACTGGAAGACTTCATCCAATCAGGGACACTATGGCGGGTTTTGGAGGGGGGAAATGTGCATCAGGTTTGAGGACAGGTGAAGCAGCAGTCAGGTGGATACAAACAATGTGTGTGGTCTGTGGGTCCCGCAGTCCTTCGGAACC
>CABHPH010124602.1:0-10916 GCA_902168325.1 Peromyscus nudipes
GGGGAGCATTTCCCATCCGGACCACAGGAGTCGTGTTGGGATTCTATGTGATTACCAAGGAAAACGACGTGCAAACACAGCAGTTATGGTTGTGTGTTACTGCGCTGACTTAATACTAAATCACACATGTTTATTTATTTGTTTGTTTTACATATGTGGGTGCACACATGCCGCGGTGCATGTGTGGAGGTCAGAAGACAATTGGTGAGAATCAGTTCTCTCCTTCCACCATGTGAGTCTCACACACCCCACAAAAATTAAAGAATAAAACCTCAAAGACGTGGCTTGAGTAGAGCTTGGTGATGCCACATAACACCATTATCAAACGCAAAGGACCTGGAGGCCATATGTGAGTGGCTAATAAAAAGCTACCAGCTGCAAGACACGAAGACAGCAAAGTAACACTGTCTGGATACAGTCCGCTCTGTGTGGGGGCAAAGGTGAGCAACGAGAACACACACCCACATTTGCTTACAGGAAACAGCAAACTCTGTAACGAAAAGCATAGAATTAACGTTGAGTGGTTACTCGTGGGAACAGGCTGGCTGTCCAAGAGGGACAAAGATAAGCTGAATCGCTCACCGGATACCTGTGTTGTTGGGATTTTCTTGAGGCGCGAAGCTGTACCACCTCCTCAAATAAAATAAAATGTCTATGCATGTTCAAGGGAAAACATTCCTCTAGGTGCTTATGCTTTTTTAGATTATCGGGGCTTGACTAACACCACGTCACAAGGGACAGCATCCTACAGCCTCACAAGCAACATAATGCAATTACCAGACTCTGACGGAAAGCCTGGACTACGTTCGTTCTATTTGCATAAAGCAAATTGCTCTTTTCTCCATGGAGACCAAACTGCAAATCATATTCTTGACATTAAAAGTAAAATGTTAAATTCTTCATTTTCATTATGTAAATGTTTTCTTAACTATGTTTTGAAGCTTAAAGGTGGTATTATGCAAAAGCCTCCATATCTGAAAAACATGTTTCATGAAAACAAGAATCACAAAAGATTATTGCAGTTAACATCTCACACACACTTTTTTAATAAATATTTTTATTTTATAATTAATTTAATTTTACAAAGCAACCATGGATTCCCCTGTTCTCCCTCCTCCCACGCCCCAGCCTTGCCCCCCTCACACACACTTTTTACTTCTTTTAAAAGGGAGACTTGTTTTGTCGTACCTTGGAGTGTGTGTTTCCTTACTACCAGGTCTAACAGTTTATTAACGTTAAGATTAATCTAGAAGAGTAAAACTTCTATTAAAGATCCGTTTTATTTTTGATCATGTGTCTGTGGTGGGGGAGGGGAAGTGCATGTACTGGCTGGTTTTGTGTGTCAATTTGACACAAGCTAGATTTATCTGAAAGAAGGGAACTTCAATTGAGAAGATGCTTCCATGAGATCCAGCTGTAAGGCATTTTCTCAATTAGTGATCAATGGGAGGGTCCAGCCCATTGTGGGTGGTGCCATCTGTAGCTGGAAAATTTCCTGTGTCCCAGCTGGCCAGCAGTCCAGACAAATCTCTCCTACTCACGTCCCTCAAGTAAACACACAGATGCTTATATTAAAAAACTGCTCGGCAATTAACTCAGGCTAACTATTGACTAGCTCTTACACTTAAATTAATTCACAATTCTTATTTATGTTTAGTCATGTGGTTTGGTACCTTTTCTCAGTTCTGTCTTCACACCTTGCTTCCTGTGTCTGGCTGACGACTCCTGACTCTGCCTTCCTGTTCCCAGAGAATTCTCCTCTCTGCTTATCCCTCTTATACTATACTTCCTGCCTGGCTACTGGCCAATCAGCATTTTATTTATCAACCAAATCAGAGCAACACACATTCACAGCATACAGAACAATATCCATAGCAGCCATCCCTGGATACTGTAAGACTGAGCAAGCCAGAGGAAGCAAGCCAATAAACAGCACCCCTCCATGGCCTCTGCATCAGCTCCTGTCTCCAGATTCCTGCCCTGCTTGAGCTCCTGTCCTGACTTCCTTCAGGGGTGAACAAGTGGAAGTGTAAGTCAGATAAACCCTTTCTTCCCCAGCTTGCTTTTGGTCATGCAGAAATAGAAACCCTGACTAAGCCAGTGCACATGAGTGTGAGGTCAGAGGCTTCCCCTGGGGCTGGAGTTCCAGAAGGTGGTGAGTTGCCCCATGTGGGTGCTGGGATCTGAACTATAGAACATCAGAAAACACTCAGAATGCCTGAGTCATCTATATAGCCTCCTAGCTTTCCATCTTAAAGCAGTGGAATTTATAAGCTCTGGTTTTCATATTTTTTTAAAAAGAATCTTTGGGCTGGAGAGTTGGCTCAGTGGTTAAGAGAGCAGTCACACAGGCAGCTCACCATGTCACTTCACACCCTCCTCTGACCTGTGGTCACACACACACACACACACACACACACACACACACACACACACATAAATAATGATAGTAATAAACCTTTCATGAAAAAGAGCCCAAATTTTTTTTATAGGCATTAGTTCTTTTAGATTTTATCAAGGAAACTGCGTCTCTAAATCAAGTCTGTTTTTAATTGTTTGAAGAGAGGGTTCCAAACAGACACTCTAGGGACCCAGACAACACAAACTGTCACATTTTTGCAGTGTGTAAAAGGTTCTCTCGATCCTTGTGTCTTGGTTGGACTTGCTGTAATCCAGTGTCCACGCCTCCAGTGGTCACTTGGGGAGGGTGTGAGGCTGCACTTCTCCTACAAGGCCGCTCTTTGGTCATCTGTCACCACTGTAAGCTCGCGTGTGAGCATGTTGAGGGCTGCCTGACATCCTGCTTGGCATTGTTCTAGCTCGTTCCTATCTGGAAAACTCTCTGGACCTCCAGAATTGCTCCAAGGTGAGTTCTTTACAGTAAAACCATGAAGAAAGACGTCATCATCATTAAATGGGTGACAGGACTCAGGGCAGGAAATGGAGTCCAGCTGGAAGAACACTTGTCTAGCGTGCAGGAAGCCTTAGGTTCAATCCCCATGACCACACATAAAGCCAAGTGTGGCAGTGCACACCTGCAATCCCAGCACATAGGAAGTGGAGACAAGAGAGTATTACAAGGTCGTCCTTGGTTACTTGTTGAGTTGGAGGCCAGTCTGGGCCACAGGAGACAATGTCTTAAAGAAAAAGCTTCCTAACTCATCTCTAGGCATTTGGAAACCATTGACCTATGGATATTGGTGAAATTATTAAGGCCACTCCACATAGTTAAAAGGGAGATTTATTTTGTGGGGTAACTTACAACTGAAGGGATAGGTAACGGTCTGGGAAAAGTGTGGCACAGTCCGGTGGTGTTCTCTGGAGAACTCTGTTCGGTCTACCTCCAGCGTCCAGGGTCCAGGAACCAAGAGAGCTGGCCCATCTGGATCTCGGGTCTTCAGGGGTCCTCTCTTGGCCCCGCATTGTAGGCATGACAGTTACCGAAGCCTCAATGGGGGTTGGAACTTCCAGGTCAAAGCTGGAATGGCTACCCACTACATATGGAAATGGCTCCATCACTACAGATGTGCAGGATAACTAAGATACGGCATCACTACTGGTGTGATGAGGTTGACACATTCCGTTTCAGGCACCTGGTGGATCCCTGGGTGGCTCCTGAACCAGCGCCTCTACACCACGAGCAGTAAGGATGCGCAATGTGCCCATCTGCTGCTGGATCATTCGGGCTAGCGCAGGCACTTCTGATTTCTTCTGTCCTGCTCCACCGCCTCAGATGTCTCCTCCAACCTGATAGATTGACTAGCTAAGAGGACTTAGGAGCTACAGGATGCCCATGGGGCCATAAACAAGTGGTGAACAGCCTAATATTGTCCCAATGACTTTTTCTTCTAATCAGAGACCTCATTCTTTGGGTCATATGGTTGCTTTATGGTTGGTAAGGGGAAAGAGAAGACAGATGGTCCTTGGGACAAGCAGCTTCTGCAGATGCAATAACTGAAGCTGTTCCCTGATTAAGCTCATTCCTGTGACTGATGTGAGCCATTGGTCATGGTGAAAGGAAGGAGAAATAGTAATCTGCAGGGAAGGAAAAAGAATGCCCAGGCCAGGTAAACAACAGAGCTGAGCTGGGATCCTGGAGACAAGGTGTTGGAAATTAGGGACCAGGAGACAAGAAAAGCCGGTGTCCTTGCTAAGGTGGTGCTGAGGATGTCTCTGTTCACCAAGCTCCTATCTTGCAAGTAGAAGAAAGGGACCACTTAGAGAGAAAGGATTACAATAGTGAGGACTGGGGTTGGTGAGGTGTCTTAGTGGGTAAAGATGGCTTGCTGTCAAACCTGAAGACCAGAGTCCCATTCCCAGGACCCAAGTGGGGGAAGGTGAGAACTGACATCTGCAAATGACCTCTGAACTCCACATATGCAGGCATGTCACACATGAAAACATACACACACACACACACACACACACACACACACACACACACACACACGCACACACATGCGCGCGCGCGCACACACACACGTAAACGTAAAACAAATGCTTTTTAATAGTGAGGATTGTATTAAATGGAAGACAGAGTGGGGCAAGCCCCCCACTGATGGGGGAGACCCCAGGTTTATCCAGCTCCACCGTTGTCTCAGGGTGACATTCACTTTGAGTTAGAAAAAGAGCGCTGGACTGCATATGTTAATGAGATTTAAAAAAAAACTTGAAGGACATCCATAGGATAATGGTGTCTGTCCAGTGTCCCTGGGGGGCTCCTTGGAACCCAGAGTCTGTATACCTCCTCTACACAGGGGTGGGAGGTTCAGTGTAAGGCGGCAGGTGTATCGTATTTAAGTTACCCCCAGGCAGCATTTTGGCTGAGGTGATTCTGCTGGACCAATGAGGAATGCCATTCCACTAAAAGACTCCTTCCTCCCTCTCTGTCTCCCCATTGTTACAATCTGCCCATCCCCTGCCTCCGTGGAACAAGTTCTCAACAAAACAGCACGCTCATCTGTGAAAACTCCCTGACCTCTGTTTTGGGTGCCTAACACTGCACTCTGGTCTTGAACTATGACTCCTTGTTTAAAGAAGTTATCAATAAAGGGCTCCATGTCCCCTTATGTGTGTGTGTGTGTGTGTGTGTGTGTGTGTGTACACATGGGTGTGCACATATGTGTGGAGGTCAGCAGTCAGCCTCAGATGATTATGTTCCTCTGTTCAGTTCCTATAAAGCAAGCACTTCACCAACTGAGCGATCTCTCTAGGCTCCCCCTCTTCTAAAGACAGGATCTTACACAACTCAGACTACTCTCAAAGTCAACTACAAGCATGACCTTGAGCTCCCGTCAAATCCAAACTAGACACTTGGAGCTTTCACACGCATCCTGAAGATTTGAACCCAGGTCCTCATGGTTGTATGGCAAGTGCTTTACCAGCAAATCCCTCTGGACGTGGTACCTTAGGTATCTGCAAGACCTCTTTCTTCCATGACTCGTGTTCTAAAGACTTCCCGTGGTGTTTGTGTGGAAAGTACTCGATTATTTTATCTCTTTGCTGTTACTACCTTCACTCCATCTACTCAAGATACTAATTATTCAGCCTCCCTTCCATCAGTACCAATTAAAAAATACGAAATTTCAATCTCTCCCTGTTATTCTTGATCTTCATTTTAACGGCTTTTGCATGCCACTTAGGCCAGTGGTTTAGCACTAAAGCGGAAGTGTGGGGACCCTTGTTCAATCTCCATGCCAGGCCTGGTCAGTCAATTTAGACCAGGACACTCCAACATTTTAAGGCTCTTATACAAAAGATGCCTCATACAGAAGAGGAGAAACAGGTGACATTGAGAATAAACACGGCAGTGTGGATTGATGACCTGAACTTGAACTGACTCGACCTTCCATAAAAAAACTTTAGGTCCTCCGAAGCTTCACCAGCTACGAACAGCGAAGAGAAGCTAGGAAACCGAACTGAGAAGGAGATGGCTGGGGACCTGTGTGCACCCCGTCTTCATGACCTGACCCTCTTTGGGGATCTTTGGAACCACATAGCCACAGATATTGTTGATGTGAAAAACCCATAGGAAAAAAAAATACCAGGGACTCACATTTTTTTCTTTTGTAAACTCTATCAGTCACTAAAATGAGGAGACAGAGAAAAGAAGGGGAGTGTCTATTTCCCAAAGGAAGTGCGCCCATCCTAATCTTGTGAAGACATTAAATCAGGGGTCAACAGACCTTTCCACAAAGTACGAGATGCAGGTGTGTCTGGCTTGGTGGGCCATACTGTTGCTATCCCAAATGCTCAACCTGCCTCTGTAGCTAGAAAGCAGCCAGATGATGAGCAGGAATGTGCTCCAACAAAGCTTTACAGGAACTGGAGAAATTGCTCAGTGGTAAAATACATGCCTTGTAAACATGTGGACATGAGTTTGACCCCCGGATCCACATTTTAAAAGGAATCAGGGTGTGGTGGCCCAGGCTTATAGTTCCAGTAATTTCTTGTATTTTCCAGCTTGTATTTCCTGGAGACAGGGGCATCCTGGGTTTTGCTGGCCAACCTACTTGGTCAGCTCCTGGTCAGTGAGAGATTCTGTCTTGTAAAACACAGTGAGTGGTTCCTGAGGAACCACACTCAAGGTTGTCCTTTGCCTACAAACACACACACACACACACACACACACACACACACACACACACACACACACCTTTACAAAGGCCACAGAGTTCTCAAATGGAGGAAATATTCTTCCGCTGCTCAAATCATGGAACCCACAAAGATAAAAGGAAAGAAGGACCAACTTCACGACGTTGTCCTCTGACCACCATACACACCCTTACCCCCACTATCCACAAAACCATTGCAACCATGAACTCACAGCAGCTGCAGATGTGTGCACTGGATCTGCAAGAGAATGTGTTCATCAGTAGTCAGGCATGGAGGGAGAAGGAGCTTATGGGTCCTACCCCTCCCTGCTGAGCTATTTCCCTACTGATAATCTCAAGGAGAAGGTACATCATTGCCTGTGGGTATGTACCCACCAAAGACCCCACCAGGCACCAATGGACATTTCCAATGAAATGATGGTCCAGATGGTCATGAGCCCCCGGGAAAGGGACTGAGAGAGTGTGAAGGGAGTAGGTACAGAAGTTAGATAAGAGAGGGTACAGGGTAAGAGTAATCAGTGTACATTATATACAAGTATGAAATTGCCAAACAGGAGCCAGGAGAGATGGCTTAGTGGTTAGAGCACTTGCCGCTCTCCCGGAGGACCTGAGTTCAGTTCCCATCACCTACGTGGTGGCTTGACAACTACCAGCTCCAGGCAATCCAAAGTCCCTGTCTGGCTTTCTCACACATGTGTGCACACTGAAACAAAACACATATGCACACATACAGACACATGCACACACACACACACACACACAGACATAAATAATAAAAATAAATCTTAAAAAAAGAAATTGTCAGACAAAAAATAATGAATAAAAAACAATTAATTAATTGAAGTAAAAATGAAGAAACCATCCCCTGAAATATTAATTTTATGTTATGATAATTGCAAAGCAATAAAAAGGATTTAAAATACTGTTTTAGCTTATGTGCTATACAGAGACAGATGGTGGGCCAGATTTGGCTCCTGGGTTGCTGTTTGCTGGCCCCTGCCTTAAGGAAACAGTCTGTCCCAGTCCATTTTCTGTTACTGTAACGACAGACCATGGAGTGATTTATGAAGAGCTCAGCCTGGGATTTCAAAGGCTTGGAAGTCCAAGATGGGGAAGCTGCTTCTAATAACATTCCTCTTGCTGTTGGGGTCTCGAGAATTCCACAGTGGGACAGGACATCATATGACAAGACAGGGCAACCTAACTTAGACCTGTCTCCTTTTTTCTTGTTCTGAGACAGGGTCTCACATACCCTGGGCTGGTCTTGAACTCACTGTGCAGCTGAGGATGCCCTTGAACTTCTGACCTTCCTGAGTCTACCTCTCACATTTTCGGATTACAGTTGTGTGCCACCTTGCCTATCTTATGAGGTGTTGGCAATGGAACCCAATGATTCTAGAATCTGGGTTCATGATTAACCTCCTCCCTCTCTCTATCCTTCTCTCTCTCCATCCACCCTCTCTCCCAACCTCTCTCCACCCATCTTTATATCTCTATAAGTTCACCTCAGTAAATTCGTTAACAAACGTACAATCATCCCTTTCTCAAACTCATTTTCTGCAACTACAGAGAGAACTATTTTTAAGCCTTATTGCACACTCTCCTCTCTCCTCAAACGCGGAGCAAAATAATTAAAGTCAAACATTGACTTAGCACTGCTAAGCACACAGAGACTCCCATGTGTTCCCTTGTCTTTGCTCTGAGCGCAAGGTGGCTGCTCCGCTGCCATGATGTACTTTGCCCCCCTCTGACAAATGTGAAACTCAGAGAGGGACAGTGGCTTACCAAAGGCTGCACTCCTGGCTGCAGTGGGGTGGGGGCCTGGAGGCTGGCCCTTTGCCTTCCAGGACAGCTCTCTCTCTCTCTGTTCCCTTAGGTGTGCTGTTCCCTCTCTGTGAGGATACAGGGTCTCCTTCCGGCCTGGTTTGGGCTACAAAGTCATGTGTAGAATATTATGTCTCCCAAAGGCTCCATCTAGACACTCTGTGTACACATGGCGTGTGTGTGTGTGTGTGTCTGTGTGTGTGTGTCTGTGTGTGTTGTATGTACATCTCTGTGTGCAGGTGTGTATGTGCCCACAGAGGCCAGAGAGAGCATCAGGTGTCACGTTCTATCACTCTCTGCCTTAGTCCCTTGAGACAGGGTCTCTTACTGACACTGAATGAGGCTGGCAGCCAGCGCACCCCAGCAATCACCTTGCTTCTGTTCTTAGAAGCGCTGGGGTTATAGGCACATGAAGCCAGATGCCACGTTTTGTGTGGCGGCTGCAGATTTGAACTCAGATTCTTATGCTCGCTCAGCAAGCACTCTTTCCGGCTGAGCCACCTCTCCAGCCATGACACTTACTCCATGGAGGGTTTCAATGCTTCCTCCTTTGGACTCTCACCCAGCATGCTCCACTTTCACAATGTGCCCATCCCAGTCCATTCCAGCCCCAGCAGCCATTTGCTCTCGGCTAACGCACACCTGGTGCGCTGGGGAGATGACGCAGTGGATTAGGGCACTTGTTGCACACGCATGAGGCCGTGAGTTTGATCCCAGCACCCACGTTACACAGCCACATTACAAGCACTCTTGACCCCAGCCTTGCGAAGGATGGAGACAGGAGGATCTCTGGGGCTTTCTGGCCCCCAGATTAGCTAGCTCCCAGTTCATCCCATCAAGAGTGACAGAACGGGACACCCAGTGCCCTCCTCTGGCCTTTGTGCACACACATATATGCTACACCACACACACACACACACACACACACACACACACACATAGATCAAAACAATAAATCCAACCTACTGTGAGACTATCAGGCTTTACAGTTGATGGATTATCTGAGGGCGGACAAGGTAGTCTTAGAGTAGAAAAATATAATTTCTCACCAAGTATTCTGTCACCTCTCATGAAGTTGGAAGTACAGGCTGAAACACCTCAGTAATGTACAGCTACCTCTGGAAATCAATGCCACGAACTTGGTAGAACTTTCCAGAGTGGAAACCATGAGAGAAATGCTAAACAATATGTACCTGGTGTATTTGGAGATTTACAAAAATGATAGAATGGGGTCCAGATGTGGGGGAGGTTGTGGGCAGGAGACTAAGGAGCCTCGGCTAATATGGAAATGCCATCCCTGAATGGCACAATAGTACCATTTCTTCTTTGCTCGGGGAGTCTCTCCCCATTGCCCCAGCCCTGGAGAGTAGGCTGGGCTATGTCTCCTACCGAGCTGCTTCTCCTAAATCTGTGCCATCTCCAAGGAGACTGGGGTACCACTTCCTGTGGTCACAGAGGCGCAGGGAAAGCAGGCGCTTTCATTCTTCCCTTCAGAAGGCCCAACTGCCCTTCTTTGTGCAAAACTGATAATGGGCAAGAGACCGGCCTCTGAAGGGGCTTGGAAGTGTCCTAGGAACCAGAGCCACACACAAAGTCCAACAGTAAGACTGGGGAGACGTCTTAGTCGGGAAAGTTCTTGATGCACAAGGATGAGAACCTGAGTCCAGGCACCAGAATCAGCACAAGGAAGTCTGGCATGGTGGTGTGTAATTGTAACCTCAGGGCTGAGGAGATGGAGAGGGGCAGGTCCTAAGGGCTCACTAGCCAGCCAGCCTAGTCAAATCCTTGAGTTCCAGGTAAAAATGAAAGAGCTTGTCTCGGAAAACAAGGTTGTTGTGCGATGCACTTTTTCTGGGGAGACTCAGCACACACATGCATTCACCAGAGATACAGAGCCCATAACAGAAGTAAAGTACGGATACCATCAAAGTCCAACTTTGTGAACCAATGAGCCATATTTGGGGTTACTTACAGGAATATGGGTGAGGAGTCACTTACAGGAACAGAAATGACTCAAAGACAGCGGCATCACCAAAGCCACCACAGCATGGGTGACAGCTCAGAAAGCTGGGAAACATGAAGCACGCTGCACAGCCTGAAGATCGGAGAGTGTCCTTCCCAGGTGCCTCAGCAGACCTGAGCCCCTTCCAGCTGGTCTGGTCTCTGCTTCCTCCAGGCAGCTGGGCTTATCTCCGTCTTTGCAGCTCATCTTGTCTGTCGGTGACTCTCAGCAGTCTTTATTGTTTACTCTTGGAAGGGAGGGGGTGCTTAGTGAATCTGGTCTGTTTCAGGGACTTCCTGAAGCTATGTGGATTTGTTTACCTTCTGTCTTAAGGAGCTTCCCTGCAAAATGGAGAGTTTTAACCACAGAGGAAAACTGAAATAGGTGGTTGCTGAGGAACAACACCTGAGGCTGACTTCTGGCATCCACACATGTGTTCGTGCACATGTGTACACACACACACACACACACACACA
>CABHPH010124603.1:0-14080 GCA_902168325.1 Peromyscus nudipes
CCGGCGCTCCGCGCTGGCCGCGCTCCCCTCCACCTCCCCGCCACCTCCCGGCGCTGCCCGCGCTCCCAGCGCTCCGCCGTCTCGCGCTCCTGGTCGCTCCGGCTCCTCCCGGCCGCCCGGAGCCGCGGCCACGCGAGGTTGTAAAGAATCCATGTGGGACCGCGCCGGGGCGAGCATCGCTAAGGTGAGACGCCGACGCCGGGGCCCGGCTCCCTCGTGCGGGTCCCCGCCGCTCGTGGGCAGCTGCAATGCGTTATCGGGGGAGCCGAGGGGAGACGCAGCCGCCTCCTCGGGGCTCTCTCGGGCGGGGGAAGGGATGGGGCGGCCTAAGGGCGGATTTGCCTCCGTGTCTAAACCCCCGGATTGGAACAAGTGCACAGTTCCTCTGGCGCCCGCCCGGGCGGCCCGGGCCACCTCCTGCAGTGCCTCTCCCGTAGCCACCCTCACTGCCCTCGCCCTTCTTTTCTGCAGACCCCCACCCCCCGCGTCTGGCTGCCGTCTTGCGGGGAGGGGTGGGGTGCTCGCAAGGGCGGGGGTCTCGCTGAACCCCAAGCTGAATAAAGTGGAGAACAGAGAAACCCCAGCCCCGGGGGTTGTGAGCCTAGCTGTCTGGGTGGGCTCCGGGAGAATGGTGGGGACGCAGGTTAAAAAACAAAACGAGAAATCCATGCCTGGGAAAATGAAGATGATTTACTGGGGAGGGGTAGGAGGTGGTGTATGAAAAAGAATATGATGTGAAATTAAACAGCATTCCTACCCTCTCTCTCCTCATCTCCTAATTATACAAGGGCTACTTACAAGGAGGTACCTTTAAAAAAATTATTATTATTACTGTCCGAGCCTTTGAAAGATCATTTTTAGGACAGTGAGGAATTAGGGCTCCTTTGCTGTGTGATAATAAAATAGTACCCGTAAACTCTCCTCTGTTCGGCCCTACATAATTTATTTTGTAGTTAGGGGTCCTTTTCCTCGTCGCCAGAGGGAGGGTCCGCTCTGTTAGGAGAAGATCAATTTTAGGCGGCTACCTGCCTTTGCTGGATGAAAGACAATTTACTCCCGGAGCGGTGAATTGTCAGCTCTCTCCATGACTGACAGCCACACCTGCCACTTATGTGGGGCGAACGGGACCGGTGGAACCCCAAGAGCCAATCAATGCTCGGGAGAGGAGGGCTGCTCCCACTTGTCATGGTTAGTTTCCTGGTTGGCTCTTTAAATCAGTGGTTTTACTTAACCATTGGTTTCCACCTGGTAGGAGCTCCAGCTGTGAGAAGCAGAGCCGCGGGAAGCAAACTCCTCGAAAAATGGGCTTAGAAGCAAGTAGGTTCGACCTGTGGTCTCTTGTCTTCCCCGACCGCCACTAGTTGTAGCTGGGAATGCTGAGGTCGTTGGCTTAAACATGAAATGAAATCTGTGTAAAGAACGAAACGAACATGGGATGCTGGGGTGGCTGGGGTGGTTGGCAGAATCTACCTTTCCCCCAGAATTGCAGTCTTCGTTATAAGAGATGCATTTACTGTGGAGCTATCGGAGAGAAGGGTGTGGCACTCTGTCTCCCATGGTCACCCTACCCTTGTCCTTGTGAACTCACACTGTTTCTGGGTATGTAGTTTGGTCCTTAAATCAGGTCTGGTGGGCTCATGAGGTGTTTTTGAAGCAGAGAAGCGTGCTTTACCAGTGTTCACACGAATAGAAGGGATTCTTTGAGATTGGATGGTCTAACTCAACTCAATGTTGAGTTAGTGTTAGCAGTGAGGGCTGCCTGGTTCTCCTTAGTGGGGTGTCAGTCAGTTAGGATGGAGGTGGCGGTGAGGTAAAGGACTTTACCTTCTCATGCGAGGCATCTTGTTGGTTTGCTTCTGAACTCTAATAAAAGCCTTTGACATTTTCAGGGGAAGGAGGTATGGCTTGTGAGACTTGGATGGATAAATCAGGGATGAAGGACCAGGTCTTCTTAACTTTGTTCTAGTGAAAGGCTGATTTTTCAGGACCTTTCTCCCCACATTCATTAGAAAACAGTGTGTTGCACATAGGGAGATGTCACCTTATCGGGAGCTGGACCTGGATGTGAACATAATGCTGCGGATTCAGCTTTATATGAGCAAATTGTGAACTGGCCCGTGCTGGTTAGGACAGTGGATGCCAGGTGTGTGAAGAGGTATTATTACTGTTGCTGTAGTCGTGCTGCACGAAGTTATCTTATTCTACACTTAGTGGGGCCCAGATGAGGTGGGTGCTGCTATTTCCCCCAAATTAGACTTGTGGAGACTAATGGAATTCGGTATATTGCCACTCTATACCATGATGGTAAGTCCTTCTATTTGACCCAGAGCCCGTGTGACCTTGCCGTGGCCTTGAATTCAGATTTTGATCGTGTGGTCTGCACAAGTCCAGTGTGAAGCAGGGACTCCCCAGTGTACAGAGAGCCCACCCTGTGAAGAGCCCACTGCAATGTTAATGGTCCTTACGCCTGCCTACCTGCTTGCCTGGTCGTCTGAAGTGGCTTGCTTTTGCCAATAGGCAAATTTAACAACTTTGTGTATTGTGTGCTTCTAATAGAGCATTTTTGGCCAATGAGTTCTAAACTTGATGATGATGATTTAAAAGAAAGTAAAACAATTCATGCTCTTTTATTTTTCTTGATACCTCAAATTTCCAATTTAAGTGTGTCTTGGTTGAGTAAATGCTTTTAACATCAGTCAGTTGGTTTCCTGCATCCCCAGGGATTAGAGTTTCATCTTTCTTTCACTTGCAAGAAAATATCTGTTCATTAGTGATTAAATATACTTACACTTTAAATTATCCTTTTAAAATACTCTCTCTCTCTCTCTCTCTCCCTCCCCCTCTCTCTCCCTCCCCCCCCCTCCCCCTCCCCCCCCCCCCCCCCCTCTCTCTCTCTCTCATTATGAAAGACCACAGGCTTAGGTTCCATGAGTGCCATCCCTGGTGAAACTTAGTGGTGGAGGTTTACCAGAGCGGGTATTGTGAATGATGAGGGAGGGGAGTTGCGCTGCCCACAGATTCGCCTTGGTGGACAGGCTGTGACTCTGGTTAGGTTGGTTAGGTTGACTCTGTACAGTCTTTGTTTCACCTGTTTCCCTAGACTATCTGATGGCTTTTTAAGAGCAGCCCACCTGTCACCATTGCCCATCACATGGGGTACCTCTTGCCGGCTACTAGTTTAGTTTCAGTGACATTTCTACAGTTCTTCGGTAGTTTATTTCAGGCTTCCTTATTTTATAAGGTAGTGGAACAAACAGGAAGCAGAAAAGCACCAGTCTTGCAAGTTTATGACGGTTGGTTCCAAGATAGAAGTCACCGGCTGCAGCCAGAGAGTCTTCAGTCTGCTCTCTTTTAGATGGAGGAAAGGAACAAAAGTAAATGAGCAGATGAGAAATGCCAAATATTCCAAATGATTGTGTTGTGTCACTCAGTTCCCTGTTCTATAGCAACAGGTTTTCATTTGCACACTCACGAGCCCAGGCTAGTGCAGGCTTAGCTTCTGGGAGCATCTTGACAGTGAGCTGTAGGCTGAGTTCTAGTGTGTTCCATGTGTGTTCCACGTGTGTTCTGGGGCCCAGGATGAAGGAGTAGCAGTTGTCTGTGGTTTGCTCTTGCAATGGCAAATGCAGTCCAGCATCTAGGCAAACCACATAAGCAAATGTGACTTCCACAGACACCCTTTCTTGGACAAAGGAGTTGCATGGGGAATCCAACCTTGGTGGTAGATTGCCTGTGGTAGGGGAAGGAAGGCTCAATGAACTACCATGTCTGTTTCCAGGTGGGTTCAAAGTGTGGAGAATTTTACAATTATTACTCTTTTCTTCCTTCCTTCCCTCCTCCCTTCCCCCTCTCTCCCTCCATCCTTCTCTCCCTCCCTTCCTACTTTTTGTGATTTTGAGATAGGGTCTTACTGTGTAGTTCTGGCTGTTCTGGAACTCACTTTGTACATCAGGCTGGTCTCCAACTCACAGAGATCTGCCTGGTTCTGCCTCCTGAGTGCTGGAATTAAAGGCGTATGCCACCACACCTGGCAACAATTACTACTTATTCATATATTTTTTTCCTTTTCATTCTTTTTCTTTTGGTGTGTGTGTGTGTGTGTGTGTGGTATTTGAATGTGTGCCCATATGTGGATATATAGAGGCCAGAGGAGAATGCTGGGTGTCCTACACTATTATTCCCTTGAGAGCGCTCTCTCCACTCCTCACTCCATAGTGTGTGCCGGGATTAAAGGCACATGGCCATTCCCAGCTTTTACATGTGTGCTGGGGATCTGAAGTCTGGTCCTCATGCTTATTTGCTCTTACCCACTGAACCGTCTCCCCAGACCCCTCTCATGCTTGGAGAATGCAGTCTTTATCCCCTTATCCTCATCTCTATGCCTTCTCTCTCTCTCTCTCTCTCTCTCTCTCTCTCTCTCTCTCTCTCTCTCTCTGTCTCTGTCTCTCTCTCTCTCTCTCACACACACACACACACACACTGTTTAACCTTTGTGTTTTGGAATGTACCATATTTGACTCTAGAAGGCTGATGGTCACAGCAGGTGTATGTACACATGTGTAACTTCAATGATTAGGACACTATTTTTGTTTTGAGTATTCTGTGACATAATTGTTAATGCAGTGGTGTGGGCCAGGGTTGGGGAGCTGGCATTTTGGAACTTACTGTTAGGAGTAGGTGGTAGGGAAAGAGTTCTTGGATGAAATGCTATTTTCTTAGATTTGCAGGGAGGGAATTAGAGCTATGGTTAGAGCAGTAGATACTTGTGGTGGTTTGAATGGGAATCCCCCCTAACCCCCACCACCACCTCCGCAGGCTCGTGTATTTGAATGCTTGGTCCACAGTTTGTGAAACTGTTTGGGAAGGATTAGGAGGTGTGGCCTTGTTGGAGGAGGTGTGTCTCTGAGGGGAGCATGTTGAGTTTTCAAAAGCCCACACCATTCCCATGAGCTCTCTCTGTGCCCACAGCCTGTGGATCCAGACGTAACCTCTTAGTTCTTTCTCTAACACCACGTCTTCCCGCCTGCTGCCATGCTCCCCACGATGGCCATGAACTCTCTAACCCTCTAGAACCATGAGCCCCAAATTAAATGCTTTCTTTTATAAGTTGCCTGCTCACAATGTTTTGTCACAGCAATAGAAATGTAGCTAAGACAATTTTGTAGGGATGTGAGGGGCACTTCTAGATATAACCAAGTTACTCCATTTAGCCAGAAAGCAAGTAAGATGAACAGCAAGGACAACTGTATTAGCAGTAGTTTTTATAGCCTAACCTTTTCGTTTTTATGATATAATCTTACTGTTTAGCTCAGGCTGGCCTGGAACTTGGCAATTCTCCTTCTTCCGCTTCCTAAGTGCTGGGATTATAGGTGAGTGTCAGCACATCCAGCTGTACTACAACTTTTATCAAGTAACTGTGTGCTAGGTACTTTGCATTGCATAGCACTAATTTACTATTAGGGTAGACCTGGTTGGTTGCCTATCCAATCTTCACCCCACCCCTGCTTTTTTTAACTAAACCCAATTTTGACATAAGCATATGCCTATTTTAACCTCCCAGACTCTCTGGCATCATAGAGAAGACATGAGACAGAGGTCTAATAATGATGGAAGTAGAAATTACTGGGTGGGGGTTTTCCAGAAAGCTTAAAAAAGAGGGCACACCTGGTTGGTCCACTCCAGTAGCTTTGGACACTCTGTTCTGCTGCTGGGAACATAGGCGTAATACCTGGATAGGCAAAGCCAACTGTAACACTGAAGCTAGACCGTGTCTTCACCATAGCAAAGCTGTGCTGTGTTAGTCTTGTGTTTAAGCTCTAGCTTGGCGAAACAAAACAAAATGAAATATAACGAATAACAGAATCGGAACCTGGAAGGATCTTAGCTTTGATGGGCTACCCTGTCTTTCACTACTGTGCGTTGTTTTGAGACAGGGTCTCCTGTTGTCCTAGCTGGCCTTGCATTCTTGATAAACTGTCTCTGTCTCCCAGGTGCCGAGTACCACCACACCTGCCTCCTGTACTTCTTACTGAATAAAGCAAAAGAACTGCCTTATCTGCAAGACATTACTGTTGTGGAACATTGCTTTAACTATGTAAAGATATGTTATATTTGCTTATGCTGTGGAATATTGCTTTAACTATGTAAAGGTGTCTTACATTTGTTTCTGCTGCATTTGTTTAACTATGTAAAGATGGGTTGCTGTTTCACCTTGCCTGCCTAAGGCACCTGATTGGTGTAATAAAAAGCTGAATGGCCAATAGCCAGGCAGGGGAGGGATAGGCGGGACTGGTAGGCAGACAGAATAAGTAGGACAGAGAAGAGAGAACGAGGGAGAAAGAGAGGAAGACACCCCGGGCCAGCCAGTCAGACAGTTGCCAGCCATGGATCAAGCAGGGAAGTAGGACATACAGAATGAAAGGAAGGTAAAAAGCCCGAGGCAAAATGTAGATGAAGAGAAACGGTTAATTTAAGTTGTGAGAGCTAGTGGGAGAAGCATAATATGTGGCCGAGCATTCGTAACTAATAATAAGTCTCCGTGTCATGATTTGGGAGCTGGTTGATGGCCCCAAAGAAAGCCTGCTACACATTATTGCAGCCCAACATAACCATCTTTGATGTGTATTTTCTTAAAGGTTCCTCAAAGCAGACACTACCATATTTATTTTGCAGATGGAAGCATTAAAGCTCTGAGACATTAAGGAACTTGCCCAAGATCACAGAACTAGTAAGTTGTGGGAGTGGAATTCAAAACAGTATCATTTTGACTTTTAGGCTCATTCTGTCCTTAGCCGGACAGGATAAAGAGCCATCGAAATAATGTTGGAAAAATAGGGTTCAACTAAGATTGAGTAGGCAGCTTAGTTCTAGATTGAAGACGAGGTTGGGAGTCAAGGATTGGGTCTGTGACATTTGGTGTTGTGTGAATGAGGGCAGGGGGGAAGCTGGGCACAGAACAGACCTCAGGGATGTGGGATAAGAATGTGATTGGACCACTGTAAGTCCTGGCTTTCTGTTAACCTACAATCTTCTGAGAACAAAGCCAAAGCTTCCTGAGGGTTAGTATTAGCTTCTATTGATGGCCTCACATTAGCCAGGAAGCAAGGAATGAGTAATGTAAGAATTACTAATGGGATGTGAATCATTGTTCAGGGCGGTAGGGTGGAGGTTTCTGCTCATTGTCGGAACCATTTACGGAGCCCTTGATGACCTTGTCCGACGTGATTTTTGTCTTGTCCTGGCTTCATTGTGTTAAAGAACAAAGTCAGAGGTGCTGTAATGGTGCTCCCGAGCCCGCCAGTGGACCTTTTCCTTTCCGTCACCTGTTAGACATTCTAGAGCTTTTATGGGAGGGGCTACTTGGACTTTCCAGCCTCAGCCTCTGCCTCTCCTCTCATTTTTAAATCCGTACAAGAATTTTTGCTAGATGTTTTTCAGTTGCATAAGCTTTTCCCCTCTTAAGTAACATTTAGCTGGATCCCACTAAGGAGTTTATAGGAAAAAGAAGAATTTCTCTAAGAACTCCAGAGTTGAGGTTTATGTTGTCTGAGGTGTTTTTGTGGTAAGGTCTCTGCTCTAAAATGACAACTGCATACTGTCTTAGGGTCAAGGTTGTGTGACTCTTATAGCTGTCCGGCTGTTTTATTTATGTGCTCTGCAGTAAACGCATATTAGAAAGCTTCTTGATATCTGTAGTGTAGACTTTAACTGTCCCCATAACCACCTAGTCTCTCTTTTTAGGCTTGCATTAGAAGTGACTTGTATCACTTTTGTGGTAGAACATTAAAATGTGTGGTGTAAGACCATCCAGAGCTACCTTCCATGGTGTGATGTACACACGGAAGCACAGGGCCTCTTTGAGACCGGGGTCCCAGTCACTTAATGAACGAAGCTTCTACTCAGCTGGGGTTGGATGTGTACTTACTGTAAAGGACAAACAACCTTGGCTGTTGAAGCCATGAAGACTTTATGACGATTTATTTATGCAGCATTTCTTAGTACATCCTTACCAGTTATCATCTGTTAGCTCTTCTGCTGAACTTGTTACTTTTTTGGGTTATCTTTAGGATTAACCTGATATCTGGCCAGCTTGTCCTCACTTTGTACTTAGGAAAGTCATGGGCAGGCATTCACATTAGCTGTCCATGTACGTCTCTGTCAAACGAATCATTTGAATTGGAATACTTATACTCAGTAACACTTGTCACATTTACAAAAAGGCTGGAAATGCTTGTGTGTGGTTCTTCGTTTGTTTTTAAGAAAAAGCTGCTGGTGCCCTGTCACCTGTCCAAGCAGCAAAACTTCTGTGGCCTGGAGAAAAATCGTGATTATCAGCCATCACGCCATGGCTGCTATTAACTAAGGAGGTATTTATTCACTTGTGAATTAACTGTGGAACATCTTCCTTGTGATCGGCACGGATGCTCAGAGGTAAGCCACAGGTAGTTCCTCCTGTTGAGAGTCAGGGTTAAGTTTGTTCTGTTCAGTAAAAGGCACTGGCTTTTGAGCATTTACTGTGCTAAGTGTTTTCTGTCACTCATTTTATATTGCCGTAAAGTTAGGTACATGTTTCCTTTTATTTTTTTTTCTTTTTTGAGACAGGATTTCTCTGCGTAGTTTTGGTGCTGGTCCTGGATCTCGCTCTGTAGACCAGGCTGGCCTGGAACACACAGAGATCTGCCTGGCTCTGCCTCCTGAGTGCTGGGATTAAAGGCATGTGCCACCACCACCCGGCTGTGTTTCCCATTTTGTAGATGAGGCAGCTGAGACCCAAAGAATTTGTTAAGCGCCATCAAGGAAGAAATATTTGCCTTTTGGCTGTATTCCTCAGGACCTCGGGGAAGGTTTCCACACAGGAGATCTTCATTAACTATTCAGTAGATGGATTTGAAGGAACAGTTGAGCTCAAACAGCCAGATTTAGACCCACATCTGCCTAACTCTCAAGGCTGCCTAAGTATTACAGCGGGAGCAGTGACTGCCTATACCTGCAAGAGAAGCAATTACTGAGTCCCACAGCATCAATGCCAAACAGCAGACAGGGCTGGGCTGTCACAGGGCTGAGGCTTCTGTCTGGTTTCCAGCAGGTGGGGAAGCCCCACACTGCTACCTCACTGGCTTAACTGAGATATAATGGGCACCCTTCTCCTGGGCTGGTTCAGTTTCTCCCCTGGCTGAATTCCCTCAGCACTCCACTGCTTGATTCCCGGTACTGCGACCTCAGTGTCATGGGTGTCCCTTCTCCGCTTGCATCTTTGAGATCTGTTGCTTCCGAGTTCTATTCCTCTGCTCTTGGACTTCCATTGCCTCTGCCAGGAAGAGTTCATCTTGGTTTGAGCCCAGGAGATCTCTGCTTGCTGGCACCTCCTGAGCACTCAGCAAAATTAAAAAGGGGAGAGAGGGGGGAGAATGAGAGAGAGAGAGAGAGAGAGAGAGAGAGAGAGGGGAAGGCAGCCAGCCCTTTCAGGAAAGAACTGATCACTCATTTCCTGGAAGTCAGTGATGAGATTACAGCCCCCACTGGGTGAATGGAGGTTAAAAAGCCATCTCTGGGATATGCTTGGGGATGAACAAATGTGCCCGTGTGCACACGTTTTTGCATGCGTGTAGGCACACATCTGTGTGCGTGCACATGCATGTGTTTGTATATGGAAGCCAGAGGTTGATGTTGGGAGTCACCCGCCAGTGTTCTTCCACCTCATTCACTGAAGCAGAGTTTCTCTTTAAACTGAAATGGCTACTCCTGATAGCCACCTTGCTCTGGGGATCCCCTGTTCTGACTTCTGAGGCCAGAATTACGGACAGGAGGCTGTGTCCCCGGCATTTGTGTGGGTTTCTGGGAATGCGAACTTCTGTCTCTTATATGGCGAGCACTTTACCTGGTGAGCCGTCTCCCCAGACCTCCCTGAACTGTGGTGCGCGCGTGAGTACGTGTGTGTGTGTGTGTGTGTGTGTGTGTGTGTGTGTGTGTGTCGCTAACATCACCTCTACTCTTGCCTTCCTGCTCCTCCCCCTGCCCCCTTACACAGTTTTGAGTATGAATGAACTGCAGGCAGCAACGTGCATTCCCTCAAATGCTTGAGGAGCCAACTGAATTTAAGGTAACTTCTGAGTGGGTCAGAAGACAAGAGCTTGAATGGGAACTGAGCAGTGTGACTGTTCTGTAAGAATACGCTCAGGTCCTTATGCAAACTCTGAGAGACATTTCTGCTAAAATGGCATGACTAATTATAGCAAGAAAGAGCAGAGTTTCATCAGACACTAAACCTTGCTGTAACTCTGCAGCTATTGGTTCTTAGGCAGTGAATTTCATTGTAACACTGTGGATGTGGTCAGGGTGGGAGTCCATCCTCTGTGCACCTGCAGGGATGGAAGGTTCTCTGGAGTTCTTGGAACTGCTCGGAGGGTGGAAGCCTGTTCTCTGGAGGTGTAGAGTTGGGCAACACTGTAAGATGTGAGGTTGGGCTGGACCTGTGACCCCTCATTATTTTTCTCAGTGGAACTGGCAGGCATCACACTCCTGTCATGATGTTCTTTGCCTGTTGAAGGCAGGCTTGCCTTCCTGCTACCTGTCATGACCTTGAAGAGCAAGGCGTAGCATCCACCTGGAGCAGAGCTGTGGACTCTTTTCCCGTTTGCTCTTAGGAGATGGTTTCTGGTCTTTCCTGATGGTGTATGCTTTCTTCCCGCTAGGCTATATGTTTCCCTCCTAACCCTTCCTCCTTTCCCAGTCCGGCTCATCCTCCTGCCTGTTCCTGAGCCCCTCCCCAGGGGAGCAGGAGGTTGGGTGGTGAATGGCTTGATGGCTTCACATTCCTGAGGGCTCTGTGAGGACAAGTCCTGTTTGATGCCGGGTGGACATAAAGGCAATAGGGTTTTGGTGACCGCTCTTCATGCTTGGGGGACATGGAGCAGTTAGCAGGGACTGACACACAAGGGGAATTCTTTGCCATTTTTGTTAAGGATGAAAAAGAATTATTATTTTCATATATAGGCTTCAGATATACTGATGACCCACCTTGAAATCACAACATGAAGAGTTGCTTAGAAAAACTTCAGAGCAGATTCTTTTAGCTACAGAAATGTTACACTGGCCTGGGGTCCAGAGACCTGAGTCCACAACACCCCTTTGTGTGCTTGCCATTAATCTCCTTATTTGGGATCTCTGTCTCTCATCACTTAGGCCAACTTATTTTATGTGTACCGTGTAAGATACATACACACACGCACACATTTGTATGCACACATTTGTTCATGCATGCAGACTTTTAACTAAATAACTATCATTTGTCTGCAATGTCAACCTTGGGATCAAAAATAGCACATGTGCTCTTATGATAGATTTTATCAATGAGGAACTAAACCATTATATTATATAGTTGCTGTATGTCTGTGTATTCGCCTGACGGGTCTCTTCTGGGCATGAGGAGGACTGTAACCAGAGCAGGTAATTTGGGGGCTTGAGTGTTAAAAGTGTCTAGTGGTAGCAGAGAGGTGAGTGAGTAGGCAATAGAGGCAGGTGCTCTTCTGGGGAGCAATTAGCCTGCCATAGAGGACTTCACAGGTTCATGGAGAAGGATGAAGGAAGGGTTCCTTAAGAGAGTGACACCCAAAGTGTCTTGGAGGGCAGGTGGGAGAGCTGCAGTAGAGAGGACTTGGGTTTTGGTGGTACAAATATCAGATGAGTAGTCTGGGCCTAGGTCCAAAGATGAGAAAATGGGAGATTTGGGGCTTGGTGAGGTGGATGTAGGTGGGCCTGTAGAGCCAGTGTTTTTGGCACAGTGTGTGGTGTGGTGTGGTAAGAGAGGCTTGAGAGGATGATCAGACACAAGGCCCCTGTGAGCCCTAAAGAAGCTAGTGCTGAGCTTCACTTTCGAGGATCTCAGGTAGAGGATCGACATAGAGACTCTGAATTTTTTTTTCCTGTACTAAGGATTGAACCCCAGACCTTGTATTTGTGGGAGTGATTTGGGGCTTGGTTTGGTTCCAAGGAGCCTGAAACTGGGAGAGAGGATGGCAGGATGACCTGGAGAACTATGGGATGGTTGGATATGGCCTTAGAAATGCTAGCAATGCCTACTGGAACTTCATTTACCAATTACACTTTTTGTAGCCTTGCTAATGTTCAAAGACCATCTTTTTTTTCAGGTGAGGATGCTCCTTACCAAAGACCTGCAGTGGAATTCCACACCCTTTGGAGGTTTTGATGAACCTCTCTAAATGTCATCAAGGACCAAAATCTTTTCAGTGAGATTTAAGTAGAGAATGGAATGTGGATCTTGTTTTAAAAACACAAAGGTCAGTGTTTGCAGTAAGTGGACAGAATCAAACTGGCCATTAGAATAATCGGGGGAAGTCTGGGAATAATTTCTAGCATGTAGCCTTGGAGAGCGGTGTGACAAAGTTCATGAATGGAAATGGTTTAGTTATCCTTTGAAATGCACACACTTGGGAGTTAGAGGTGAGAACACTGTTGCATGTCCTGTATATTCTGGCTCCCTTTGACTTCTAAAAGGCAACACTGATAAACTGCCTTTCACATACTGTCCTTAACTTCTGAGCTTCCATTTAGGAACTGATGTTTTGAACGGTTGTGTCACAGCTTTATCTGCTGAAAGCACCTGTATTTCAGGAGAGTCACCTGCAATATTCGTCCAGTCCCTTGACTTTCATGAATGTTGCCACTATTGTATGGGGTAGATGGGAAAATATGGGCAGCAAATGAAAGGCTGAAGAGTGAGCTTCATGATGTAACTGAGCAAAGACAGAGCCACTCGACATGCCCAGTGTGTCTTGTCTTATCATACGCTTAGTCCAATGCTTTGGCCTTGATTTGGTCAGCTCTGCGTAGTTGTGTGGAACAAGAAAAGGTTGAGTCTTACTGTGTATGAAATGCCAGAAAAAAAGTGTTGAGTTAATGCTAAAGAGAAAAATGCAAATAGAGTCTCCTTTCTTTTAAACAGCTAAGTTTAGTCAGCATTTGTCTCAGTTTTCAGAAAAATACATATTCAGAACTGTACTTTCTACGAGATGGGGATGCAGCTCAGTTGACAGTGTGCTTGTTAGCACCTGTAAGGATCTGCATTTGGTCCTGAGCACTGCATAAACCAGGTGTGGCAGTGAATCCCTATTATCCCAGCGTTCTAGAGGCGGAGGCAGGAGGATTACAAGTTCAAGGTTATCCTCAGGTGCACATCGAGTTCAAGGCTAGCTTTAGATAGATGAGGCTGTCTCTAGACATTAGACTATTCATTACTTGGTGCTTATTTGTTTGTGTGTTTATTTATTTATTTATGATGGGATTGAACCCAGAGCCTTGCATATACTAATCATAACCTCTGCTACTAAGACAGCCCTGGTCAGTCTTATTTAAGAGAGCAGGCCTCAGTTGTAATCTATTGTTCAGACTAGCCTGGTGGCATAGGTGAATGTTCCGGAAAAACATTCTCCAGGTATTCTGGCAAACAGGTGGTACTTGGCAAAGGCTATACCTGGATAGAATGTCATGGTTCTAGGTTCATTTGTTAGATTGGAGCACTGTGGAGCTAGAAAAAGACAAAATATATCTTTACTGTTGTTAAGATGGCAAGTCAGAGCCAGAGAGAGAAGGGTACACTCAACCTCCAGCCTCCTAATTCCCCAAGTCAGAAGGTGTTTTGGTGATCTGTTTGTCCTGGACATTCTGCTTGCTGTCTGGGAGAGTTTCTCTAACTTTTGTGGGACTGGTTCCCTTTAGGCAAAGGATTGAGTTGTTAGCATTTGAAATTCTAGTACCTTTAGTGCTTCTGGTATCTGTGTTGTAGCCACTGTTAGAATTCATTCCCTTTGAAGGCTGATTAGCATTCCACTGTATGTGTATACCACATTTGATTTACCCATTTGATGCATTGGGCTTGTTTCCACCTTTTGGCTAATATAAATAATTCTGCTCTAAGCTTTGTGTTGGATGTTTAGGAGGGTGTTTAATTCCCTGGAACGTCTACTCTGCTTCCCAAGGTTCAAAAGGAGCCCTCAGGCAGAGATGCTGCTGGTGGCAGTGGGGAATCCCTGGGGGCCTCTAAATGTTCATTGCAGAGGAGAGA
>CABHPH010124604.1:4353-16308 GCA_902168325.1 Peromyscus nudipes
ACACACACACACACACACACACACACACACACACACACACACACACACTGTTCTCAGCCACTCTGAGGGTACTTCTGAAGGAAGGACTTGTCAGATGATAAAAGCATTGTGTATAGTTGTATGTTCTTCAAAGACAAGGGTTTTTCCTTTTGGCACCAATCTGCAGGGCTTAGAAGAAAGTTCTGTGTGGAGTGAGTGGCCCTGCTTGATTCCCACAAACCTGGAAATGTGTTTCTATTACCGATGGCGGATCTGACGTACTGTTCTGCTGCCAAATGCCCGTGGTGTCTCTTGTGATTCCCAGAGGTCTGCCAGCCTGGTGGGATCAGGGAAAGGAAAATGGCAGCCTCCTCGTCTGCTGAGACAAGAGCCACCCTGCAGCAGGCCACCTGCTCTGAGGGTTCTGTGCCAGGTGTTCACCGGGATCCCATTGCTCCAGGAAGCCCAGAGATGCTGTCACAAGCTCCACAGCAAGTCGTCAGTGGAGCATACACCTGCCTTCCACTATCCATGTGGTACTGAGTTGTCAGGTGAACTGGCAGCTACTGTGTCCTCATTGCTAAAGCAAGTCAGAGTAGATGACTTCGATAACCACACCCACATTCTATGGCTCTGATTGTCACAGTTATTTTGGGTAACCTTGGTTCAGGCAGGATCCTAAGAAAGGAAAGGAAAAGGTTGCTGGAGATACTTCCTGCCTCTAAGTTCTCAACATGTGGGTCACGACCCCTCAGCAAACACAGATATTTACATTACAATTTTTTTTTAGTTTTTTTTTGTTTGTTTGTTTTTTGTTTTTTATTTTTCAAGACAGGGTTTCTCTGTGTAGCTTTGCACCTTTCCTGGAACTCACTCTGTAGCCCAGGCTGGCCTCGAACTCACAGTGATCCGCCTGCCTCTGCCTCCCGAGTGCTGGGATTAAAGGCGTGTGCCACCACTGCCCAGCTACATTACAATTTATAACAGTAGCAAATTACAGTTATAAAGTGGCAACGAAATAGTTTTGTGATTGGGGGTCGCCACAACTTGAGGAACTGGATTAAAGGGTCGCAGCATGAGGAGGATTGAGAACCACTGCTCTAAGGGGTATAAGCCCAAAGAGTTACACTCGCCTCCTCACATTTTCAACATGCTGTATGCTTTTATAAAACTTAAATAATTCCAAAAGGCATATGTGTTAGTTTTCTATCACTATAACAAAATTAACTCATAACTCAACTTTTAAAGGGAAAAATTTATTTTCACCCACAGTTTCAATAGTCAGCTGGCTCCATTACTGTGGTGGGTCAGAGCCCTCTCCCTGGCTCCCCTCTCCCTGGCTCCCCTCAGTGTGTTCTTAAATATCCTTTTACCTAAACACAGTTTAATGGTCAAAATCAGGAGGTTAACATGGATAGACCAGCTATTAATCTAGAGATCTTATTTAAATTTTTCCAGTAGCCTCATTCATACCCTTTATAGATTTTTTTTTTGAGGGGGGAGGTAGTTTGTTTTCTTTTGTTTAGAACCCAAGATCACATACGTGGCTGTTAGTTACCTTATCTAAGGCATATCTCTTTCCGAATGATCATTCTGCTGTGACTGTGACATTTGCAGAGGGCAGGCTGGTTACTTTGGAAAATGCTCATGGACTTGGGTTTGCCTGGTGGTTCCTCATGACTCAACCCTCAAATGAATGCCTTTGAAGAGGTATTTTTCCCCTTCTTGGTCCATGGAGCCAGAAGGCACTGGGATTGCAGGATGTGATGTTCACCACCTAGCACGATAAAGTTACATTTTTCCTCCTTTGTAATTATCAGTAAGGAGCTATTTGGATCTGTGTAGATACACTGTTTCCGATAATACTTTTACTCAAGGAATTCATTCATTCATTTTTTTCCATTCATTCATCTTTTCCATTCATTCATTCTTTGATGATTTGTACCTAAAACATTATCATGCTGGTCAGCAAATGGTGACTCTTCTGCCTTTGTTTCATTAGCTGATTTTCTACTATAGGCAACATCAGTCCCTCTCTCTAGCTATTCATTTGTTGATTCATAATTTTTAACTTGGGGGATTATCATCCACTATTTGTTTTGAAGCACAAATTGTCCTAAATTTGAATAGTGAGAGCCTCTTCAAACCGGCTGCTCATATGTTTCTGAAATGTCCCCATCAGTCTTCTGTTCTTCCTTAGTCCATGCACACACAGGAGGGTGACTGGTTTTAGCTCGGACTTTCTCTGCCCCAGTCCCGGAAGCTACTATTATCCATAGAGCCAGAGGACATTTTACTGAATGGGTTTTTAAAACCAAGACTGGATGTGAGCTGATCATTCCTGTCAGGGCCCCTCGTGGCTGTGACTCTCCTCTCTCCTTCAAGTCTCCCCACATATTGGAGCCTCTCCAGCCTCTTTGCCTGATAGGGAGGTAGTAGCTATGCAGAGTGTTGGGGGGAACTTGGGGTTCCATATTCAGTCATATTCAGACTTGCATCTGCTTCTACCATTTCCTCCCAGCATGTGAACCCTGCCTTTTCTGGTGCCAGGTGCCTTCAAGTCTCAGGTGACAGAGATGTCCAGGTTCTGCCAGGGTGTCAGTCAGCATTCTGTACAGACAGCATGGTAGCATGTGACCTCTCCCACCTCTTCCTCCGGTCACTCTGTCCTCTGGAAGTTGGTTTTTTTAAAAAAAAAAAAAATCTCTCTTTATTCTCTGTGCTTCTGTGGATTTTTATAACTTTTCTGTTAGTGGGAGGAGAAAACAGAATATAATTAAAATAAGTGTACATGGTCGACTCATCACGTCAAATCCAAAGTCCCATTTGATTGGATGTTTAAAAAAGAAATTATGATGCTGAAGACATAGCTCAGCCAGTCAGGTGCTTGCCTTGCAAGCATGGGAAGCTGAGTTTATCCCCAGAAACCCACACTAGAAAAGAGTCTGATATGTGGGTGTGATCTGAAAACCCCTATAGGCAGATCTGTGTGACTTTCTTGCCAGCCAGCTTAACCTACTTGGCACGTTCCAGAACCACAAGAGACCTGTCTCAAAAAAAACCGAGGTGGACAGCATCTAGGGAACATCCGAAGCTGACCTCTGGCTTCCCAACAAAGCACACAAATATGCGTGTGTACGCCAACATGTGTGTACCTATACATGTGAGCATTCACATACACAGCACAAGGAACGGAAGTCAGAACAGGAGCAGATGTAGGCAGGACTGAGTTTTCAGTGCTTGCCAGGGGCAAGTGGAGCAGATGATGTTGTCTGGGAGTCAGGTGATGAAGTGATCTGTTCTCTTAGTTCAGATAAGAAAACTGGCCTGTGACTAGAGCCCAGGACATGTTGTCACGGGGCTAAAGGATAAAGGTAACAATCTGATGTACCTGAAGGCTCATTTGTTTGGTTTCTTTTTTTTTTTCCTGCTCCTCAAAAGCTTTAGGAAGGAAGACACACACACACACACACACACACACACACACACACACACGTGCACACAGCAGTTTTACCAATCAGTAGAAGAGCTCCATAGGCAGAATGAGAGCCATCAACCAGCTATCTGAGGTTGCTGGAAAAAAGAAAAAACCTCTCTGCTCAGATCTTACAAAGGTTGAGACCTAACATCAGAACTCTCAGGATAGAGGTCCCCAGGGACTCGATGATAATACTCTTAGGATCCAACATCCCTTACTTACTTTTGACCTTGACCTCTTTAGTGGTAAGACTCTTGGCAGCAAGTCTCGAGAGTCCTGAGAGCTGGGTTCTTGTGTTTAAACACCCCTGACAAGGGACCGAGCATGCAGATGGTGCTCTGTCCATATTGGAACCATCAAGTCACCATTAAGGTGCCAGAGTGACCTGACTGCACAAAGAAGAGGTGAGCCATCCCAGAAAAGCTACCCTTGCAAGCTTTCAGGCCTTGGCTCGTCACTAGCCTCCTCGATGACCACCTGAGACCCTCCCCATTGGTGTTGCTAAGAAACATGATCCCCACCAATCCCCATCAGTGGTCTGGTCCCAGAAGGCATCGTATAAAGTACAAACTATCCCAAGAACCACGTGCGGAGAACTTCTGGTCACTTTAGTCTCCTCACTTGATTGAGAGTTCCTCCCATCTGGAAATGTTTGAATGAGTCAGGACACAGTTAAGGCAGGTTGGCCAGCTACTCTGGAATAACACATCATACCCTGGTGCTAAGGGGGTGGTCATCTGAGAGCTCAAGGTGCTGACAGAGGACTAGTCTCTAAGTGTCCTGAAGGGCAAGGACTATGGGAATGGCCCTAGTTCCTGAAAATGCTTCATTTCTAGCTGGTCACTGGTGAGGATTTGTCCATTGACCATGGAGGCCTTGATATGTGAGCTAGAAATGGTTTATGGTAGATGGGAGAGGATTGCCTAAGGGAAGGCTCAAGAATAAGATGTCAAGGCTGGGTACCTGGACCAGCTGGAGAGGACATGGGGACTTGGCTGCCTTACCCTGGTGGCCAGGTAAGGAGCAGCAGTTGCTGTATAATGTAGTAAAGAGGTGACATTTCTTGGACATGGCATTCTGAAGACAATCTAGTTATCACCATCTCAAACAAATCATTTAAACAACTAAAGTGAGGGCTCCAGTAAGTAAGGGCTGGCCCCAAGACCACACAGCCAGTCTACCCACAGATTGGGGCCCAGGGTCTCCAGGCCACTATGTTTCTCAAACAGCCTACTGTTTTCTTTTATGATGCTTGGTCTTTGTAAAGGGCTCACAGGACATCTGTTTAATAATTCATTCTAGAGTTTCTGAGGGATCAAGTAGGTGTCTTTGAAAAGATTTCAGCACTAACGTGTCTGCACATAAAATGTTCTGTAGAAAGGAAACTAAAAAAAAGAGAAAAGAAAGAAAGAAAAAAAGAAAGAAAGGAAGGAAGGAAGGAAGGAAGGAAGGAAGGAAGGAAGGAAGGAAGGAAGGAAGGAAGGAAGAAAAAGAGAGAGAAAGAAAGAAAAGGAAAAAATCGATGCTGCCAGTTACCTCTGCAAGCTCCTGCCTTCTGCGTGAGCCCCAAGCACAAAGCTGTGGGAGCTGCTGGCTGCAGTCCTCACCAAGGCCAGGGTCTCCCTGAGAACTCTCTTTAGCTCGATGTGTCCAGGGCTCACATAGAAGGTCAGCATGGAAGATGGATTCATACAAATACTATCACAAAATGGTTTTTTCTGTCATGTCGGCTGTTCCATGTCCTCATGTGGCTCTTCATGCCGTGCTGCTGTGCATGCTAGGAGGTCATCATTTAACCCTAAAGAAGGCTTGTGGTACATGGACCAGTATGGCCACTAGGCAATATGGCGGCTATGCACAATGTAGATTCCTTTCATGAATACACTCAACAGCCTTAGCTTGAAGTCTTCAGTGAATTCAGCCCGTGATGACCAAGAGATAAGGGCTCTCTCTCAGGGTTGTACAAAGTCTGGGTGAGCAGTGTCCTGGTCCTCCTTTTAAGCAGAAGTCTGAGTTGAATATCATTTTCTAGAAGGCCGCATTTGGAGATTAGAGCATGTGCAGCTGAAGAGAACCCTCTCTTGGAAGATATCTGCCAGCCAAAAAGGCAGGACACCTCACTGTTTCCTCAGGGTGAGGGAGGGAGTCATGAGGTCACAGAGTTCTGTACCAGGAAGGAACTTTCAGAGTCGCCTAGTATAGCTCCATTCAAAACAAAAACAAAACAAAACAGGGTTAACTTTTTTTTAATTTAAAAAGTTATATTGCTTATAATATATTTTGATCATATTCTTTCTGCTCTGCAACTCCCAGATACTCCCTACCCACCCAACTTCATGTTCTTTCTCTTTCTCAAAGAAAATATGAAACAAAAACAAACCAAAAAAAACAGTAAGACAAAAACAGAGCGGAAGTACACACAACAAAACATGTAAAAACCTGTTTTGTCATTGTTGGGTTTGTTGTTGTTTTTGGCACCTGCTCCCGAAAATGGGGCCTGTCCTGAAGCATGGCTGATACATCTAGGGACACTCCATTGGAAAAGCTGCTTTCCTCTCTCCCAACAGCTATCAATTGCAAATAGCTTCTTGGTTGGGAGTGGGACTCGGTGCCCACTTCCCCTTCTGCATGCTGAGGTTTTGTCTGGTTTGAACCTGTGCCGATCTTGTGTGTGCTGCCACAGCCCCTGTGAGTTCTTATGTGCATCAGTTCTGCTGTGTCTGGAAGACACTGTTTCCCTGGAGCCATCCACCACCTTCTGGCTACTAACAGTCTTTCTACCTCCTCTTCCACGTAAGTCCCTGAGCCTTGGGTTTGGGGTAGGGATTGTTGAAGACATTCCACTTAGGGCCAAGTGCTCCAAAGTTTCTCACTCTCTCTGCATTGTCCAGCTGTGGGTCTCATTGTTAATCACCATCTACTGCAAGAAGAAGCTTCTCTGAAGAGGGTTGAGTGACATATTGATCTGTGGGTATAGCAATATATAACTAGAAGTCCTTTTATTGAAATGTTTCTTCTGCAGAGTAATAGTAGTAGGTTTTCCCCTAGGGCCCATGATCTGTCTAGTCTCAGGTTCTTGACCAGTTTAGCAGTATCAGGTATGGGTTTCATTTCATGGGGCTTTAAAATCCAGGTTGTGTTGTTGTTGTTGTTGTTGATGATGATGATGATAATGATGATGATGATGATGAACTGTGGTTGGTGACTCCCATAACATGTGTACCACCATTGCACCAGTGTATCTTGTGGGTGGGTCACTGCAGTAGGTTGCCGAGTCTGTAGCTGTGTGAGATGGGTGATTACTCTTCTCCTCTGGTAGAATACAAAGTGCCTTCCAGCACTATGCACTCTAGTTAGTATGGGTGACACTTGCAGCAGGGCACCGGCTCCATTTCTCCGTCTTCAACAACATACGTAAGTGGTGTCTTCAGCAGTAGGGCCTTACCATCAGGTTGCGGAGAGCAACCAATCGCTTTTTCAATAGCCTGTGATGTTTGGGGGATGAGATATATGGGACCCTATCCATTCGTTTAACAGTTGGAAAAACCGAAGCCCAGACAGCAACTACTCTGAGCACAGGGCATCTGTTCTCCCCAGTTCTGAGCAGATGAACAATGTCCAGAGGCTGCTGTGGATCAGAGCTCACCTTACATGTGGAGAGGCAACCACAGTCCAGGGGGTTTGGCACAAAGGAGACTTGAAAGAGGAAAAGAGGTTGCCAGGGTCTTGAAGTTCCTGAGTGTTTTAGCAGGGCCCCAGCAGCTTATCTCATTCACCTGTCCCAGATGGTGTCACCTCCTTAGAAGCATGTTCTTTTTATGGAAAAGTAAGTCAGATTTTGTGCACAAGTCAGTGCTCTGAGGCTCACTTGAAGAAAGTCATTGAAAAGATCCTGGGGGAAATTGCCCATAAGAAGCAAAAACCCTATGTAGAGTCCAGTGCCATGGTCTAGAAATTCCACCTGGCCCAGCTGATACATAATGGCTATGCTAGTCAGAGGCTGCCTGTGTGAGAGACAGTTGTTGCTATTCTACTCTTGTGACACATAATATACACAGACAGAGGGGACAGGAGAGAGAAGGAGGGAGAGAAGGAGGGAGGGAGGGAGAGGAGAGAGAGCCCCTCAAGATCCCATGGGAGTATCTTACAAAAATGCCCGGAAAGCCCATTGTGGTTTGTATACCCTCCAGAACATTATTTGGCTTTGGTATAGCCTCCAGGTCAAACAGAAACATTCGCTTGGCAAGAAAGGAGAAGATGTTCTCTTCTGTGGTCCTTCCTGCCAACACCGAGAGGAGCATTGTTCCAGCAGGCTGGTGTGTGGTGTGTCAAGGACGCGCATCGCTCCCTTCCACAGGGTCCTTTGAGGACACCCAAAGGGCAGCAGCATTGCTGGCTGGCACACAGTCAGGCTCGCTGTCTCCTGGAGGAGGATGGTTGAAGACAAGGAGCCAGACAAGACAAGCCCAGAGAGAGGGACACAGAGTGGGATGAATTCCCACCGTCTGAGGGGTCACAGCATCAAAAAGCAAGGGATCTGGAGCCAAACTTCTAACATCCCAGTACTGTGACTTTTGTCTTTTTTTTTTTTTTTTTTTTTGTATTCATCACACCCAGCCTTGAGTGGTACTCATTCTTCATCTCCTTTAAGAAGTCAGGCTGTGTCAGAGCAGGGAAGGGTCTGATTCGCCACTTAATTCCTCTATCCCATGCCTGTACCCCACCGCTGTCTTTCCCTCTAAGTGGCTTTCTCCTCAGACATTCATAGACTGTCCACCTTCTGTCTCCAGCTGCCTCCCTAATCCCCACATTAGTCCTTCTGATCTCTGGCCATTGTCACGGCCACCTGCTGTGTGTTTGGGCCCTGTCCTCTTCAGTCCCCTCCACATGATTTACAGAATGCACTTACCCAACCATTCGACTGATCTGCTCCAGCTTGGCCTCGCCTGCCCTCACACACAGGACCAGTCTCTCATTGTGCATGGCGTCCCACACTCAGCCCCTTCTCACCCGTCCATCCAGCTCAGGGGACCACATCTCTCCTGTCTCACACCCTGTGCAACAGCCACACTGGACTCTTGTGGGACCCTCTCGGTACCTGGTGACCCAGCCTAACCTGGTGCCTGGCACAAGGATTAGCAGTGGAAGATAAGACATAGCAAACACATGTAAGCAACTCTGGTCCGGCCTGCACCACCCTAGGACCCAAAGGGTTGGGTTTGGCCCTGACCTGCCCCCTTCCAAGCTGGGAGACCTTGACAAACTACTTGGACTTCTGTTTTCTTGTGTCTGGAATGGGATGGTAAAAATCTTCCTGCAAGCCGCCGTCACTAATGGCTGTCGTGAGAAGCAAGCAAGGTGACCGGGAAAGTACTTTGAAAGCTACAAGACACTACTAGTCCAACCTCAGGCCTTCTGTGTGAACATCGGCGAGTATTTGCTCAGGGCAGCTCCCTGGGGGCTGCCGGGAACCACTCACATTCAGCACTGCGCATTTGCTTGCAAGCAGACCAGACACCCTGCTGCAACATGGGCCTCTTCCCTCTGTGTTTTTATTAAGTCAGTCGGGTGAAGGAAATGTCTAGGAATAGACAATCTTCCTCGACTCCCTCAAAATAACTTCAGTGGAAACAATTGTGGTCATGTTCACTCTGGTGTATTGTTTCAGTCTTCTGCAATATGGGAAAAGGCCTCCCGTCATTTCCAACTCAACTGGGAGTCAACTGGACTTCCAGAGAGGCCTGGAAACAAAGGGGCTGAGCTTGAGAGCTGCCCTGGGTGTCAGGGCCTGCTGGTGCTAGACAATCCCGAGGCTGTGAACACGTTTGTTCTTCCTCCCTCCTTCCCTTTGGGGATATGCTCGGTTGACGCCTGTGGTTTTTCCCATGGATAACATCTGGGGGGGCGTTATCAGAGGTGTTTATTACAGCTGCCCATGGCTGTCCAACGCTTCCTCTGGCCATGCAGACCAGAGTACTCAGGGGCACCTTGCCCCCACACCAACCCAGTCTGCCCCTCCTGAAAACCCCTTCCTCCTGGACCTCCACCTACATAGAGATGTGCAACTTCTCTGCTGGGTCAAGGCCTGAGCCAGCCTTCCCACCGCCGCCCCTGCCCCGCTGCTCCCTGCTCGCCTCCCTGACTAATCCGCCATCATCAAAGGACCCGCAGCCTTTTCTTTGTTTTCTCTCTACCACTCCCTTCCCTGACTTCTGCAGGCAGCTGCAGCCTTCCACCGGCCTGAGAAACAGGCCTAAAGCTTTCTCTTCTTTTTCCTCCTCCCATTGGCTACCCCTTAGTGATCACCTGGATTTTCCAGGATAGCTTTCTGTTCTTACCCTGTATCCTTTCAAAACAAAACCTCAACATATATATTGTGTGAGTAGATGCAAGTTAGCTTTTTTTTTACCCTTGTGAAAGCCATATTAAACCCTCTGGTTACACACACACAAAGGCATACATGCACACATATGCATATACAGACACATAGGCATACACACAGGCACATGCCCACACACAGGCACATGCACACATACTCGCACACACATAGATACATGCACACATACACACATGTGTACACACACACATACACACACACACACACACACACACACACACACAGAGAGAGAGATCTAGTTCTTTCTTTACCACCTCTCTGCCTCTGATTCCCGCACCCTTCAGTCTCCATTGTATCCTCCTTTTTCTGAGAAGGCTTCCCTAGCCACTCTGATGGAATATTCTAGAATCTTTGCCTTTTCAAAGTGTGGTACCTGTCACATGTACCACATGCCTCATCACATGTCATACTCTAGTGCACATGCACATAGCAAACAGATCTGGTTAAACATGCAGATTCCAATCCAGATGACTTAGGGGAGTCCCCAGACTTGCTTATCTCTGTCCACCCCTAGGCAAGCCGTTGCTGCTGACAGCCCACGGACTACATTAGGCCGTAGGACCTAGTAACAGTGAGTTCTAAATTTTCCTGCACATTGAAATTGCATTTTTTTAAAAAAATTATTTGAAAAGAGATTGGTACCAGTTCTCTACCTCAGACATTCTGATTTTATTGACATGTGCTGTGATATCCCAGAGTGATTTTAACAAAGAGCGAGGCGTGGTAGCAGCTTGAAAATATGGCTAAGGCTATTTTTTTCTTCTATGTTTACCTTGTCTCCCTTGAATGCGTGTATGTGTATGTGTGTGTGTGTGTGTGTGCATATGTGTCTCTGTGCATATGGGTGCATGTGTGTGCATGTGATTGATTGGCAGACTATATATTAGACTCTTAGATGATTAACTATTTATTAACAGGTGTCAACAGAGCCCTGCCCTTCATGAGCAACTATACTAGGTGACTGGGGTAGTCTATACACCTTTGCAGAGCATATTGAAATCTACCTGGTCCCAGCTTTGACCCAGAGGGCTCTATGAGGCAAGGTTTCCAAGGCTTTGGACATGTTTTCTCACTTTCTCCACCCCCAAGGAGGAAATAAATAAATAAATAAATAAATAAATAAATAAATAAATACAAGCTCCTTGACTTGCTTATGGCAAAACTCTACCCACTGTTCCCATTGCTCCAAGGCAATGACTCTTGAGTTGACCACCCTTTAGGTTGACCTAGGAGCTCCAGATCTCCAACGCCCAGGCTGCACTCATATCCAGTGCGTCAGAGTCGGCCAATGGACCTGGGCAACAGTAAGGTTTCAAGTTCACCGCAAGCTGTTACAGAGTAGCCAGGGCTAAAAGCCGCTGTACTCAGTTTTTCATCAATGTAAATGTAAACACAGTCCATTCATCTTCCCTTAGCCCTTCCCTGAAAGGGAAAGGGGTGAGGATGTAGGGCACCCATCAAATGGAAGAAGTCACTGGTGAGTTGGAGGTGGAGCTGAGCAGTAAGGGAAGGGTGATTGCTACAGAGTGCACTTGGCCTCCTAGAAAGTGTCCGGAATTGGGGTCAGCAGACCCTGACCTGGACTCCAACTCCACTTTCCATCAGGCTTTACAAAGTTTTACTGAACTACAGCCATACTTCTGTGCTGATTTTGCTTGATGATGGCAAAATTGAGTTGTTGTGACAGAGACCATATGGCCTGCAAAGCCTAAAATAGTTAGTCTTTGGCTTTTTACAGGAAGAGTCTGCCAACCCCTGCTCTAGAGGGGGACCCTGCATAGACTCCCCGGCTGCAGTTTACACATTGACATGACACATATGCTGGGAAATTTCAAACCGTTCTTTAGATTCTTCATCATTTTTTAGTGGCCCTTAAAAACAGAGCGGATACAAAGGGGGTCTTGGTGACAGGTTCTGCATGCTGCTAACCTAAGCAGTCTCTTCATGTGACTCATTTGGGCTGTGTGTAAGCTGCCATCTGCTCTGTGGCCTCCCTGTAGAGAATTGTAACCTGCATAGACTGCAGAGGTTGGTGGCTTGGGCTGGGGCTGGGCCCTGGACCTACCCCAGGATGGTAGAGACTGAGTGAAGGGAGAGCATG